>KK116148.1:0-72222 GCA_000611955.2 Stegodyphus mimosarum
CACGAAATTCAATTAACATGGAGGAGCTAAAATTTTCAATCCTAATATTTTAAAAACTATTCTGCGATTTTTACAAAACTTGGCATATGTTGAGTCTCAGAATCGAAATATGGGAAAAATTGGCATGCCATTTCAGAAAAAGTACGGTTTTGTATCAAAATACTTATCGGAACAATACTATATATAAATCTAATACATATCCTAAGTCGTGCTTTCGAGACATGTAAAACGCAAGTTGAATTTCGTGAATCGTCCGAGCAGAACGGTAGATATAGACTGTGCCTCCTTTTTTTCCGAAGTCCTCTTCACTGCTGATATTTACGGGAGTTACTAAGAAGCATATTGCGTTTAAATAGTTCATTCCTGTTTTACTGTGTAAAGAATGATCCAGCTATAAAAACGTGTGTTTGTAAAGACGGAAAATTAATTTATAGAAAACAGAACAGAATGTCGAAATTATTAAACTTCATATGTAACACTTTATCTAAACACATAATATTTTAACTATAAATGCAAGTTACCCGTTTTCCCAGAAAGATTTCAAATATGTCAGGATCATAATGGTAAAAATTAGTCTTACAAAATTTTCATAAAAATATCACATTAATTAAATAATATTTTCTACGTAAATTACATAAAAGTTTACTTTACATCAATTCTAGCAATGCGGGGACAATCCCTTTAACGGCTGTTTTGCAAACGGCTCTAAAGACAGCTGTGCAACACCACTATACTCGGACAGGATAAATAATCCAGATGGAGAAATTGTCCTTGTACGAGAATGTCAACAATTACTTCGAATTAACATATAAAACGTGCGAGGATGTTCAAAATTTTAAATAAGTATAAGGCCCCTCAAAAATTTTTAAAGATCTCCAGAAGGAGAAAAAGTAAATCTCGAGGTAATTATAAAAACAAAGGTTAACAGTCATAATAATATTCTTAGAGCAAGTACGGAATAGCATAGAAGTTATTTTTACCACAAACGAAATTTTAAAGCATGCAATCACAAATGCCAAAACACACCAAAATACATACAATTATTTGGCATCGAAAAGTGGCGAAAAATAGAAAAAGAAGGCAATGTAGTGTGTGCTTCCAAGTAAATTTTCACCGAAAATTTCTTAGATATAGCAAAATAGTATGAACGGCTTATCAGTTGGAGATCGGGCTTCCCTAATTCCTGTCATTCTTCCAACTATCATAAATATTCTGTCAAAGATGCAGTAATCCGAAAACAAGTTATTAATTTCTTTTAAAATTTTTAAGAAATCAATAAATGTACTAAAAATATTTTCTGAATTTAAATGCTCTTTTGTAGGGTTAGGAATGCTTCTTTTCAGCTGCTTTGTACAGTCAAGAACTCTTGTAGGTAAGAACGTTTGAAAGCTTATCTTTCGTAACGATTTGAGTATTTTCTATTTTATGTGGAGCAATGTTTTCCTGCCAATTTTTTGTTTTGATTCGTCGAATAGTTCGGTCGTCGTACTTGGTTCTGCCACGTGGTTATTCTTATTTTGAGGTTTCTTCTTCATATTTAAAGCATTTTTAGAGCGTAATTTAAAATTTGAGTTAGGACCCAAATTACATTTACAGGAACTTTCATTTCTTTTTTTCATTTATAAAAAAAGAAATGTAAAATTGTAATACATTAGTTTAATAATTTATTCCACGGAAACTGTATAAAATTTTCTTCTAGCAATTCGGGCGAGAAGCTCATAATCGTCTGTTTACAGAACGTCTCAAAATATAACGCTATGAATAAGAAAAAAAATGCACGATTCGCCCTAAATCGTCTTTCTAAGCCTTTTCAGGTTACCTTGATTAGTCGGAACTAGCTCAGCTTGTTAGCATTAATACTTTCCACAAGAAAGTTTCCCTTAATTTTGAATCTCTAGTACTTGGCCCTGTTGGTCATGTTCTGACAAATTTCTTACCCTTCAAGTACCTTTGATTAGAAATTAAAAATGTTTAAATCTCATACCTCTATTAACAACGGCAAAATAGACATTTTATTTCTCAGTTAAACACTATTTCAAAATCATTAAACAAAATAAAAGTATTTTCTAATTAAAATTAAACAAATTAATAGTACTTTCCAATTAAAAATCTTGATACTGAATTCTGTTCGAAATGCAACAAAGAATTAGCTAATCTAATTACTAACTTTAAGAAAGGGAAATTAACATTCTTTGGTGATGTCAAAACTCTCTTTTTAAAAAATACATTAATAAAAATCACGCCCATATTGTTGCGAAGTGATCTTTATATCTTAGAAAATAAACATTCGTGATTTTATCAGAGTTTAAAATTCATTACGGTCCTCATAAAAATAACTGACTGTACAAAATTACTCATGCCTAGAAGAATACACTATGATATAATATGCCGTCAAGCAACTTCCTGAGATTTTCAGTAACAAGACATACCAATTAGATTAAAAAATAAAAAATAATTATAATTAAAATGTTCTAAATGCTGTCAGATTTTATAATGCTACGAAAGGGTAGTTTCTTACGTTTTGCGTGTTACCCTTATTTTATAAATACCATATTCTTCGTACTTAAACCATAAAATTTAATACAACAGCAATGTCCAAAATATTTAAAAAGAGCATTTCTTTAGAATTTCCGATACACAGTCTCGCGCGCTGGAGATTTCCCGATATTGCCATTGCTAGCTTTCAGATCTTTGAGATAGTTAATCAAAAATTCGTTCAAATATTACAAATTATGAAATAGATAATAAAACAATCTCTTAATTCCAAATTTGGTCTTCCACACGCCCATATTCCAGCGGAGGACTACATTATTCAAAATGTTTTTTCTTATTGAGCTCTTCTGAGAAAATTTGCCTCTATGAGCTAAGAATAGTTTTGAATATTGTTTAAATTAAATAAATTTTAAAATTGATGATGCCTTTTCTGGTAATATGTTTTGAACCCTAAAAACAGTATTTAGTGTCCTCTTTTAGGTCAAAAACCTAGAAATAATATGACTCTCTCAAGAACCTCCAGGTGTTTACAAACACTTTTCCCTATTACCACTACTTTTAAAGAAGTCAACGAAAAATTGCAATTAAAATAATTCTTAGATGTGACATTATAAACTACAACAAGTTATCTCGACACAACAAATTATTTTAAAATTTCCTTGCACATTTAAAATCACGTATCTAAAACCAAGCTATATGCTATAATATTACAATTCTTCCTTAATTATTACATAATAGCGTACTAAAAAATTCATATCGCGAAAAATAAAGATTGAAGGGAATATATGATGTTTCATTATGTTTAAAAGCTTCAGTTATAAATTAAGTAATTCCTGCTTCACTTTCCACATAAAACTACGTTACATTATTATTTAACAAGAAAATTAACTTAAGTGACCATTAATTAAGTCTTGCACTAAATTAATGTAGAAAACTTTAATATTTATAAGATTGAGAGGAACTTACCAGTTGATAGCAAGACTTTAAACACTTAATCCAAGACACAGATATATCTTTTCTTCGAAGCTAAAGAACGGGAAACTAGCACATGCACGATATAGCATTCAAATGAAACATTGAGGTAAACTCATCTGAGAATATATATAGTGTCAGTGCTTCGCTATCCAATAGAAAGACATCTCCTTTATTTGACGAAACTGCAGATTGTAAGAAGCCCAGGGCTTACACGTGATTGCTGAGAAAAAGAACCGAAAATTCATCTGCCGCCCCCCCACACTAGAAAAATGAAAAGCTTTTGTGTAAAAGGTGAAGCAACAAATCCTCTAAAGAAATACCTTATCAGCAACATAAAGAATTTGAATTCTGTTCTCTTTCATACTGGTTGGCAATACTGGCCAATCTACCTTTTCACAAGGGCCTGAATGCATGCCTTCCAGTGTCAGCCCGAGAAGTTCAAATGATCAAGGTCAATAAGGTACATTCGATACGCAATTAAATAGTACAAACACCACTAATACATCTAGAAATTATAATGATTAACATTTCGGAACATGTGCTATAAAGACTGCACATAATTCCTCAAGAATCAGGACAGTTCTTTTGATATGTACAAATAGTCATAAATACGAAAGATCACAGATTCACAGCTATATTGCTCAAATGCAGACAAAACTACACCAATACCATAAAATCGGCGAAGCAAACTTGTCAACCGCAATTTTTTTTCTTTGGTAATTTTATATTTGTCCTACATCAATACTATACTTAGCAATGATATTATTTAAGGAATATTAAACACGGAAGACATCGAAGTATTAGTTAAGTGTAGATCATAAATATCTATAGACACAAGTGTTATTACAAAACATATATCTTGACTTGACAAATTTGAACTGAAAATAAATGATAGCAGACCTATGTTTCAAGTAGTGTTTATGTGATATAGTATTATTGGAATTTTGATTGACATATTTTGATATAAAATCATACTTTTTCTGGAATGGTATGTTGATTTCTCAAATTTATGAAATGATATGCCGAACAAATTTTTTAAAACCAACTTTAGACATTTTAAAATTATAACTTTTACAACTGGGCTAGTTATCAATCTATAGCCAAAAAGGAATGACCACGTGTTAAATATTTACAAATACATTTTATATGTATTAACATACGTGTTACAGTAACAACATTAATAGATGTGTTAAATATATACAAATCTGCTTGAATGTATTTAACACGTGGCCATTCAGTGAATAACCACGTGCTAAATATTTTCAAATGGAAAATTATTTAAGAACGATTAACTAACTATATGGCTTAAATAAAGAAATCTGAGGGGGGAACTTAATCGAGGCATACGAACAAATAATAAGGGAATCCATTTTTTCCACCTCTAAATAACATATGTACTGGTATGTTTTCTGCGTGGTAAGTCAAATAATGAGAGTATTCAAAACAGTTACAGACAAAATGTAATAAGTTTTCATATATTTTCAAACGAGAGACGTAAATGAGATCTTTCATTTGCATATGGTTCGGAGCTGTATACAATGAGCGGTTTATTTGTACTGGAAAAGATTCATCCAAAGGATAAGTTTTTCTACAAAATGCCTGATATTCCAACCACATGATTTTCACAACTAACACTTTAACGCAAAGATTACATAAGACTTAACAATCAGACATTTTATTAAGTCAAATACACCTTTCATTGTCTTCCACAAAGCCATTTCGTTACAAACTCAAAACTTTATTAGAAGTTACAACCGTACCAAGAAAACATAAGCCATGTATTTAGCCGAGTATCATTTAAAGTATATATGCCGTGATAATGTGACATAATAAGCAACTCAATATTATCAGTGAAACAAAAAGCATAAAATTCACGTATTAGAGACAACGTAATTGCGTGGATGTGAAGTATGTGTTTTTAAGGAATTTATTCAACTTATTTATAACCATTTAAAGTAGTGATGATGAGAGAATTCAAATGCGTGTGTCACAAAATATATACACGATGTATTTATACGTATTGCATAGTGGAGATATTACGTCATTTTAAAGCAGGAGATGTGAAAAATGAGCAGTGCCCTTATAAGGTATTTTTTAACTTCTTTCTGCATGCCTTTGTGTTCCTACTGCAAAAATCCTAGTGACTTTATTCCCTTGCCGGAATTCGAACCTGGACCTCCCGATTACGCGCAGAGTGTGCTAACACGCTACTGTTACACCACGAAAGCATGCAGAAAGGAAGGAGAAATGACCTTTCAGTAAAACGCACCATTACTCCGAGATTTGAGTAGACATATCGCTATCTTGTTATTGCTTTCTTGCGAATTGATTGCAAAAGATATGCTTGGCGAATTTCTGAATTGACCTGTTCAAACATTTTGTTTTTCCTGAAAAAATTCTATTTTCCAGGAAGTTAGTTGTTCGAATGTTATCAATAGTTCTGTTGCAAAGGAACACAGAGGTCCTCTGCAATATACCATTATTCCTCAATTTCTTCATTTGAACGGAATTTCAAGGACCGGTTTCAATAGTATCAATGTTAGGACCCTGAGGAAAAATAGCAAGAGAGATTCTTATTAATGATGCAAACAAAGGAGTTTCCGACCGGAAAACTAACCAAAGAATATGAACAGGATTCAAATTCTTTGAAATTCTGCCAAATCAAATTTTTTGGACTATACTCTATTAAAAAAATTATACTTTCTAACAGAGCTGCGTGAATTTGTTATAAAAGTTTGAAAAAAATATATATATTTCATAAAATTTGATCTCTACTAAAATCTCGTGTAACATAGCGTCTCCTAAAAACAAAATTTATAACGTTGAGCTGGAAGCCAGTACTGAAAGTACCTGAAGGATGCAAGTTCTACGACTCAAATTATGCCTAAATATTAAATTTTGTAGAATTTGGTGGGAAATATACGGAGAAATTAAAAAATGTATCTTGAGACAATTTTGTTTCAGTTTGCGACAAGAATAATTCACTTGGTGAACTTCTTAATTTATAGCAACCTATGTTCCATTCTCTTTTTTTCATTGTACACGACGGAAAAAAATCATAATTCATACATTCAAATAATTTTTAAAAAGTGCGTAAACCACATTTGGCGTTTTTATCGCTTATAACTAATGTGCCAAATTTGAAAACTCTCCAGTATGTGAATTCATTTATATCTTAGAGAATTTTGAATAAAATATCAAACTTTTTGCAGGTGGGCCTAAATATACATCTACTTTAAGATCATGTTAAAATTTTTATAGTTTATCGTACAAAACGTTTTCGAAAAATTTATAAAAAATACTTTAAAATAGAAATTTAAAAAAATGAATCATAAAAAACGTGCGAATTATATTTGGATTAAGCTTAAATTTCGAATACTGGAAGAAGGAATCAAGTAAGTTTAATAAAAAAAGAGAGATTATTAAAAGATATATACCAAATTCAATTAACATTGACTAGCTAAAATTTTGAGAGCTAATTTTTTCAAAAGTACTCGTGCGCGATTTTTTGAAAACTTGGCAGTCTGGCATAATTTGAGTCGTAGAATCGATATATGGAAAAAATATTTGTATTTTATTTCAGAACAAGTCCGATTTTATTTCAAAATACCTATTTTAGAGCAATGCTATATATAAATATAATATATATCCTAAGTCGCACTTTCAAGACATGAGACACGCATGTTGAATTTCATCAACCGTGCCAGTAGAACGAGAGATATAGAACTGTCCCCCCTTTTTTTCCCGCAGTGTTACATACAAAGGAGATAGATAGGAATAAATGCATACAACGGAAAATGCCAAAGATTACACCAAAATCCTACAATATAACAAAAATGTGAAAGACTACGATTAACTATACGCATTGCAAGGAATTAATCTCGTCTGCTACTGGTAATTTTACCTCTAAATATGTCCTCAAAAGTGCTGATCATAACGAATAATTTTTCAACAGAGTTAGTTCTTAATTGAACTTCATCAATACCTCGAAACGGAAGCGTTTAAGTGAATGTTTAACAAAAGAGAGGAAAGTTTTTATTTATTAGATACTCAGATAAGTAAAAACAAATGATAAATAACTTAATTTACAAACTCTGAGAAACCAATAAGCTATGCAGTGATGGATGCTTGGGTGACTACTTGAATCATGCTTTGGAACAAATCCATTTGCACAGAGTTAAATGCTTAAACACGGTTAGTTTATTTGACTATGAGAAAGCACTCGAGGTTCTATCAGCCTAAGGGAGGAATGCCATATCGGAGGACTTTCGAATGGAAACTCGCTCTTGTCCACGTTTCACAGGGGAAAAACTATGAAAATGTACATGCCATCGTCTGGAATAAAATCCATGTTGAATAAGCAGTGTTTAACGCTCGGCAACTGGTAGGCCACTTAAATACGATTTGGTCAAGAAAATGACTTAATTATGCAAAGTTCAGTAATTCTTTATAGCCGTTATTCGCCTTGTAATGCGCACTCTTTTTTTAGGAAGAAAACTGAAACGTAAAATCTGCAATGCAGTTTTCTATTGAAGTCATTCACTCGACGATTTTTCGTATTGTTTGGAAAATGGTATATAAGTGATAATATTATGTGTGTGTGTGGGAAGGAATGCTTGAAGGAGTAAATAATGCTACAAAGAGTGTGGATTGTATTTAATGCAGGTGTGCATAAGAATGTTATACTAGGGTTTCCAGAAAAGGGGGGACAAAGTTTGTGGGATACGAGTATACTTCAGACCCGAATGAATTCGCGGAATTAAGAGTCAGATATTTTCTCTTTAAGCAGTCATTTGAAGTGAACATGGAAGGCTTTGGGAAATCGCATTTGCTTTAGTTGAAGTATAGTTATTATAGTATATTTATTATTTTTAGTAGTTAATATGGCTCCTGCCAAACGGAACAAACATCGTGCTGGTTTCAAATACAAAGTCATTCAGTTTGCGAAAGAAAATAGAAATCGCGCTGCAGCAAGGGATGTTTGGGTGTCGGATAAAGCTCCACACTTAAATGGAATAAAAACGAAATTCGAATAAGGAATATGCCTAAAAATAAACATGCTTTTGCGCAAAGGAGTAACGAAATGGCCTATCTTAGAAGAAAGTATTGCGAACTTGTTTCTACAAAGTCGACAGAAAGAACATTCAGGTACATGTAGAAATCTAATTTTTAAGGCCGTTTTTTCATTATTTTCAACCTATTATTTTTCTATCCGGAGTACAATAAGCACCCGGTAAATTTCGATCTCACTTTTTTGTATTAAAATTGCGCGTTGTACTCTAGAATATATGGTAAATGTACGTGATTTTGTAAAAGATGAAAACAGAAGTAGATGGACTTTAAGCTTACAAACCTTTCATTTTGGAGGACATCAGAAAATCGTTTTGCATATTAGGTGAGAAATAAAGACTTCCTGAAAACATTTCCATTTTATATGATTCTCTGAAGATGAATAAAAGGTTGCAGTTAAAATTAAGGGTAAATTTTAGTTATAATGGAATAAATTAACCAGAACTATAATTAGAGCTACTGACTGAAGTCTCATTTCTGATTTCAGCTGGTTACCAAAGACAGAATAGGTTCAAATTGCCCTTTTCGAACTGCATTTCTTTTTTTTTTTAAATACATGCAGAGATAGTACACTGAGCAACAAATATTCAGTTTTATTATTATTATTTATTTATTTATTATTTCTAAGCTCCTCTATAGTTGCTACATGAGAATCTTTTAATATCTGCAACTCTTTTTGACGAAACAAGACTTGCATACTATTCATACGCATAATCCTGATATTCTAGTAAATGTCATAGCAATATACAATTTGTCATTTGTGTGTATGCCTTACTAGTTAGAGAATTAAGTTTAGAAAAGCTGAAAATGTAAAATAGTCACAGAAGTACAGAGAAATAGAAAAACTGGTTTTAAGAAACATTTGTCTAAGATGGCGACTTATCTTTCCCAACCATGAGCAGTCCCATACTTTACTATAAAAATAATCTGTCTCTTCGTTTACGTTGCACTGAAGTAAATTAATTATATTCTTGCTCAAGAATTCTAGGTAGGTTTACGATCTATAATTGAACTTTTATATTTCTTTAATTGAAATGCGGTCACCAGCGGCCGAGAGGTAAAGTCGCTAAAATTCGGTTAGTGGCCGAGCCAGTTTCCCTTAGAAAATCTACAAACGCATCCTTCCCCTCTTGGCCAGATAGCCTTCGTAAGTTTCGCCGTATTTAAATAAACCAAACTCTAACTGAAGTATAAGCACTAAGAACCGAACAGGTACTTAATTCCTAGGAAAATTTCATTATGCGATTTGGAATTAACCCTCTCAGCGTTACGGCCGGATTTTTCCGTATAGAAGGCTGCCTTCTATATTCGTTACACATGAAAATTTCTGCTATTTTTTAATATGTCTGATTTTGGTTTGGATTTATATTGGAAGAAAAGAAATCAAGGTACAAAATGAAGGAGTCCTTTTTTTAATTAAAATCAAGAAAATAACACTTGTTCATGACATTTTGAGGAACTTTGAAATTTCAAGGCTAAACCCGTAACGCTCGGAGGGTTAAGAAGATTTGTCACTGTCAGCCGAGGTTTACATCGACTAAGCCGGCAATCAACTGAAAGAAGTCACCGGGAAGAGGTAGTAATGTAAGGAAACGTGGAACAAAAATAAGAATTATTTGCGAATCACTAACTGATCTTTCGGTCATTCTTCTTTCTCGCTATTTTGGTTTGCTGCGCAATAGAAAAGTGTAAATGAATCCGTCACCTTTTCATTGTGCTTTTCGGGTTTCTAGAACTCTGGTACGTGTATCGCTAATGGTACATTACATTATTTCTGATAGTATAATGTTCACCCAATAGTAAAAGATTGTAAAAGATTTCAGTCATGTTGAAAATGGATTAAAATGATCTCCTTTTAAGAGATAAATTGGGGCATGATGATACATACGGGATGTATCAGTACGGCGGTGACAAACTTTCAGAGAGAAGGAGTACATCTATACGATGGGAAATCACGTAGCAATGCGTGGTCGAAGACGCTTTCCTGGCGCGGTAGTGACGACACAAAACGTAAAAATGGAGGGACACAAACAGTGAGACAAAACATGTTTCATTATGTTTAAACAGCAGAAACCTACAAATAAGAACAAAAAACAAACACCGATCGTCATTAAAGAAGGTGTTCGAAATTGCGACCCCGGCCTGTGTGCAGGCTCACTTCTATGGCTCATGGAAGATGTGTATCTGGAACAGAAGATTGCTTGAAAGATGTCCGACGCACGGTTCCTGCATCACGATCCGAGGTTTTCGGTTTCGAACGCCTTCTTTGATGATGATAGTTGCCTTTTTATGTTGTTTTTTCGTTGTTTTTGTTGTACTCCGAATAATAAACATGTTTTCTCACCTCATTCGGGTCCTTTCTTTCTTAACTTTTGAGTCGTTATTACCGCTCCAGGAAAGCGTTTTCAACCATGCATTCCTATGATTTCTCATCGTCTGAGTGTAGTGTCTCTCTCCTAAAAGTGTGTCACCGCTGTACTGATACACCCTGTATATATTTGAATCTTACCTATGTAGTAAAAAATTTAAAAAGCTTGAAAATCTTTGATCTGTGGTAAAAGGCATTGCTTACATGTATTAAACATGAGAGTAACACTAACAGTCGAGCGCCAACTTACAATGAATTCTTAGATATATTTCAAAAGGTAAGAGCGTGCGAAGACATCCTTCAAGAGGATGTTCCGGAATTCTAAGTGCAGAAAACAGCGAACTACATTTTTCACGTTTTTACAGACTAAAAAAGTCATTCGAATCAGATCTGCTTGGAAGAACAATAAAGCTTACTGCGAGTAAAGTATTGCTGAGATGGCAATGAAAATGAAACGGGCAATCTAACATTTAGCCAAAATGAAGCTTTATGCAAAGGTCTTCAGTATCAGAAGCAAGTCCTGGAACCCCTTCTCTCGTTTGGATCTTCTCTTGATCAAAAGGGGGCGTGATCATGCGACGGCTGAAAGAATTATAAGGCTATCATAAAAAAAAAAAAAAAAAAAAAAAATGGTAAAAGTTTTTTTTAAAAATAAAAAAAACGTTAGAGCCTTATAAATAAAAAAGGTATATGAAATTTGACAAAATTTCATAATTTGTATGGATTTTGAAACCCTTCGTTTATTTCTTTGTTTTTGTGAATATCTTTCATGAAATCTTATATGGGTTACTTAATTGAAGAAAACAAATATTATTTATTATTAATACATTTTTATTTATCATTAATAGATTTTTTTTAAATTTTCAATGCAGTACTCATGCAATTATTTTTAGAATTTCTATTAAAGAATTTCAGAAAATCTTGTTGCAAAAAAGTTAAAAGATTTGAAATTCAGTTTTTACTAATTGAATTTTCGATTCCCTGTTTTCTGGTGGTTACGGTTCTAGTTATCTCTAATCATAGACGTTCGGTTGTATAAATATTTCTAATCTTGTTGAAAAAAAGTTCATTAGATAGCGAGATCTTAATTGCCTCACATAATTTCTACACCAAATGTGATAATCATGAAAATGAAGCTGTACGTAGCATTGGAGATTGTGACTACACAGTCATTCAACGCTGTAAAAGGCCAAGGACGATACATCATAACGAATTGTGGTGATCGATGTGCATGGTGAATTTAGTGTTTTTTATTTTCTTTTCTGCGACTATGCTCCGCCCACTACTGTGATATGCCTCAACTATTAAGCCCACGCTATTCTGTTGCTCCAAGACACGGAGGAAGGAGGACACTCAGACGTAGCAAATACGAGGAGAAAGTTGTGCCAAAGTTTTTATGCTACTGATGTATTAAATTTCATTTACGATGAGAAAGTTATACTTCAGATGTTAAATCGCTATTTTGCCCAATGTTACACTTCCACTTTGGATGTCATTCAACACTTCAAGTGTACAGGTTTATTCCAACTTTTGGAATTTGTTTTTTCACTTTTAGGATTCCTAATAAGGACAGTTATAGATAGGTAAAGACTTTAGGGTCGTATACCTATTGAATCAGCGAAGACCTAAAACCTAAGAAAAAAAGTTAAAACGATTTAAATTTCAGTTTCTATTAACTGAGTTTTCGATTCTCCGTGGTGGTTACCGTTCCAATTACATCGGAACTAAGCCGTTCTATTGTACATATATTTCTTAAAACGTAAAGTAATAAAAAGTAAATTTAAGGCGGAGATCTTAATTTTTAAAATGCACTTTAAATCTCAATACTGAATTTAGATCGAAAATTCCCTACGTTTTTGTCTCATTCGTTTCCAAGTACCAGAAGATGCGAAACGTTGGTATTTTAATTTAGATTCGATTCCCTGCCAAGTGAATATGCTGCTTGCGTATTTTCGCTTTGGTAAATTCACCAGTGCCTTTTTAAAGTATCTGCACTGCCCGGAAACCCCGAAAGTACGAGAGCCCATGTTTTGCTATTTTTATTTATTTACGAGAATATGCGGGTTGGATTCCAAAAACACTCTAAAAGCCTGGATACTCGATTCTAGAGGGTGAACTAGAAGTCGTGCATATCAGACTTTAAAACACTTTGAATGCTAACAAATGTTTTAAATTTGAAAAAGGATATTAACGGCAAATTGTTTCAATAAATAACAACCGTGTACTACTACTAATAATCTATCGCTTGAAATTTCATTTGCAGTTTAAAGTGTTAACTTTAAAAGCAGTTTGCTTGGTGAAAAATTAACATGAATTTTATTCGAAGAAAGACGAATATTTATGATTGAGCATTTATTTCGCAAGGCGTTCTAACGGAAAATTATTGCAGATCTTAAACAGATCATGCGAATTTCCGTGAACCTAACAAGACTATGAATTTTCGCTTTGTGATCGATATTGAATAAGCTAGATACGTTAATCTTATGAATCGAAGTTCCGTCTGTTTTTTAGTTGTCCAGGTTTGCTTATGTCAGCGTATGGTTTGGCTTATGCGATTACGGCAAAGCCTCGAGGGCTGTCTGCGTAAGGGGAGAGATGCCTTCGTGAAAGACTTTCTAAGGGTTAGCTCGTTTACACGTTACATATGGGAAAAAGCACGAAAGCGCCCGTGCAGCCAGCCGGTTCGCGGTATTTGAACTTTGGACTGAACTACCGGTGTTCAGCGATGTAATCGCTTGGCCGTTGGTGGGCTTCTGAGTTCAGGCATAATGAAAGAAGTCGGGAATAAAATATTGGAATCACAAACAAAACAGTATGAGAACGTTTGCAATTTTTGAAAATTTCGATTTTTTTTTGGCTGTAACCGTAATCCAGGAAGATCTGTTGTTTTAAATGATCCCAATCTCGACGCATGCCTTCCAATAATAATATCTGAAATTTTATTTCGATCGATTGACCGGATAGACTGCTAGAAGTTCATATGTCGAGGAAGTTTTTAGATGACCACCCTGTACTTGCAACGATATACGGGTGCCATCCACTGAAATGATTTGCCATTAATATCCATTCCGGAATTTTCATTCATACGTTCGATATATTGAATTTTTTGCAGCACCGGGGAGCAGCATTATCACCAAATTTGCAACTGGTACGTTCACACCGCGCGACAGAATTTAAAAAATTTTGACTGCTAACAAACAGAGACAAAACTTTTAGACTTAAGACATAAGGTATTTTCTCCTTCCTTTCCGCATATTTTCTTGGCGTGAAGCATTCTCGACGCGTATTGGAGAGGTCGAGGTTCGAGTCACGGCGAGCGCATTCCACATTTTCCTGTCTTTTGCTTCAAAATAGCCTAATGACTATTTTGTGTGGTGGTGACCGAACTAAAAGGTGGCAGACGATAATTCGTCATTACCAGGATATGGCGATTCGGTCCCCGAATCCCGAGTGGCTTTTTAAAAGGGAGAATATTTTGTAGAGTGATTAGGAAATTTTTGAAGCAGGAGACAGGAAAAATGGCCAATGCCCTCGCCGAGACTCGAACCCCTGGAATACGCGCCGAGTATCCTGCCCATTACACCACGAAGGTATGCTAAGAAAGCGGGAAAAATACCTTATAATATACAGTCTTTGCGCCTCCTTTCCGCATGCCTTCGTGATTTAATTGGAAACATACTCTAAGCGTATTCGGGAAGTTCAGGGTTCGAGACACGATGAGGGAATGGCAGACTTTCGCGTCTCCTGCTTCCAAAAAAAAAAAAAATCTGATGTGTCTACAGAGAAAACGAGCGGAAAAATTTAGGTGCAGCAAAATTTTTGTAATTTAAGAGAAGAATTGGTAACGGAATTTAGAGGCGACAGAATTTTAGAATTAAGGGAGGCGCCGAGCGACAGAAGTTCGGACCCGCAGCGTCTGCACCAGGCGGGAAAATATTTCATGCCGGCTCTGCCGGGTGCCACCTGTCATTTCTACATCATTTCTACAGAAGATTGCTTTCCATCTTTTGTGCAGCACGGTATTAAACTTCACCTCGAGCATTCAAGCGCGTTAAATTTATTGAAAATAATCCGTTACAAGTCGGTGTCCGTTTTGCAAATCTGTGAATTGGAAGCAGTTTTTTCAATGTGGATATTGTAGTTACTGGTGGTCATAAGTCCTTCACTGTCGCCAATAGTAGTCATGAATTGTTTTAATTGGGAGGTGTATTTTAAAGTATCTGTATACCGCATTTACTCGCGTAATAGTCACGAATTTTCCATTGTGAAAGTCCAGGTACGACTATTATGCGGGTGGATCTATTATTCAATATTCTACACTTTCTCTGCTTCAACGCGGCGGTGCGACTATTATTATGAACACTCGCTGGGAAGTGACTGTACATACACTAGGCATTTTTAACTAAGTTTCGAGAAACTTCGAGCGGATAGCAGGAATTCTCGAAAGATCGAAAATAAGCGAGAAACTTCTCGAATGCTCTGGTCCAAAGAATGGCCAAGTATCGTGTGCTAGAAAATACGAAACTGAACCAGGCAAATTTCTGCGTTCAAAATGTAATTTCTAAATTTTTATTTTCTTCCTTGCGTTGTGTATGTATTTCAAATCCTCCAATTTCATTCAATTTTTATTTATTGAATTGTATTGGAGCAGCCAAAGAATCCATCGCTTTCCAAGTCTTCCTAAGAGCTCCGCAGAACACAGATTAGGAGATGCTTGCTTTAGATGATTTTAACAGCATCAGATCTTAATGATAGCTGATTAGTTTGTAATGATTTTTAAGCAGATACATACGCAGGAGTGAATGTGGCACAGATGGGCCAGGCCCATCTGTGCCCGACAAATTTGTCAGTTATTTGTTTGGTACGGTAATGGAACTGACGAATTTTGTTTCGTATGAAAACCCATTTAATAGTTTAGGCGTTTCTGCGCATTTTTAATTTCAGCTATGCTTTTTGCAAAAAAATTATTTCTTACATTTTTACTGACTTTTCTAACGTTCTTTTCCATTTACTTAAAGGTAAATGTACAAGCTTTTCCTTTATTTTAAACATTTGCGGGTTTTGCTTACGTTTAGCACTTTAAGCCTAACAAGTCTGGAAAATGGTTTTTTCTCGCCAAATTTTTTGGCGGAAATTTTTCGTCAACGCAGTGCATTCCATATCTGTTTCGAATGTGTACAAAATCAGCTTTGCATAGAGTAATACAAATCTTTTCACATCGGCCATTGAGCCCTTTTTATGACATTCTCGCCTTTCACATCTTAAATTCAACCGCTGGTTCTACACAGGTCGGGCGTAAAACATCGTTCAACACGCTCGTCCATTTTGACAACTTACGGGCTAGTAGTTAGAAAACATGATCATTACCTAGAAATCTAAAAGACAAAAGAGAGAAATATGCAGCTCGATTGGAAGAAGAAATTTTTTTACGTGTTTCAGGCAAGCATATTCAATGCTAAATGCGGGTCATTTCATTATCTTCAGAGATAGTGGTTCTACAGCATATTTCAGTCTTTAAATACAGTCCATCTGAAAGCGTCTTCTCATTTGCGTCTTAATATATAATCCATCTGAATGCATCTTCTCACATTCGTCTCTATGGACGTTATCTCTCTTAAGAGTTCCTTTATTAAGGTACTCTTCTTTTCACAATACCTTGATTATTCTTGAAAAACTTTAAATCTTTATGTCTATCAGCATCTGCAGTTCTATCGGCCTTCTTCGGTATTTTGTTTAGTAAAAGGAAAGTTTCGAACATTCTTAAAAAAGTAAAATTAGCATACGATTTAGTCTAATTTCAGTAACTGCTTACAGAAATGTCCTCCCCACCAACGGCCTAGCGCTGATGTCACTGACACTAGTAGTTCGACCTGGGATCGATTTCTAGTTAATGAGCTGGCTGCATGGTTGATTTTCGAAGCTTTTACCACGTGTAACGTGTATACGAGCAAGTCAAAGTCGAGAGCAAATATTACATACAGTACATATAATTATTATTTTTGCGCATGTCTCTCCTGTTCTGTTGATAGATTTGAGTGTTCTTTTTCTGTCATTTTTGCCGTTTTCGCGATATACCATCAATTCTTGGAACTGCCTAACAAATTTCAAGCTGTGTTGTAATACTTGGCAATGCTGTTTGCATCTTTCGAGGATACAAAGAAAGTCCGGTAGCGGCTGGCTCACTTTCCTTAATATTGTTGCAAAAACGTTAGGAGATTTGTCTGAAGTTTTGTGACTGCACTGTATTGGAAACTAAACCCACTCTGGTTCATTGCGGGTATCGTTCCTCAGTTCACATCCCAGGCGTATAAGTGTTACGTATTTTTTTAAACTTTTGATATACTGCGAAGAGAAAATGTCGTTCGAAAAGAAAAGAAAACAAACTAACGTGGCAATGGAAATCAAACCAGCCTTAACATTACGTGAAGTTTGCGAGACTCTACTGTATATACTGGACATGGTCAAACTGAAGCTCTCCGACACCATAACTGCGGCTCGCGAGCTACTCCCGAGCCTTTGAAATCTGTAATGCGACTTGTTTTCAAAAAATATAGTTTAATTTTGTATTACAAATGGAATTTGAAATAGAAATCATGCAGTACCACGTTTCTTTATTAAGCGCTAATTTAATTCATGATTCGCCGTCCAGACGGCATACTGGTTAGGGGAGCCTGACTGTGATACCGAAGGGCTTGGGTTCGAATCCCGGAGAAGACATGGATGTAAAAATTGTTATCCCTTTATAAGAAGGAAAGGTGGCCCACCTATTAGGTGCCTCCATAATAAAGACACCACCACATATGGCCTTAGGAGTGGCCGATGCCGACATAGACATGCTCCCGCCACTGGAAAAAAGATCTTATATTAAGTGTGTAAAAATTTTATATATTTCAAACCGTCCGTTGCTGGCTTATGGCCAGATCAACAAATGCGTAAAATTACAAATAATTTCATTTCTATTAATTACTATTTCGTTTATGTTACTTTTTGAACAGGTAATGGTCATCGGAATACATTAATAATGAAGTTATTCTAAAACTCAATGTTAATATTTTTATTTAATTATTCTCCCTAATAATTTTTCTCTCAAGTTAATTTTACTTCAGGCCGCATCTGTTTACATTCCTGTGTTATCCTATTGTTCAGAACAGTTGTGATCCACCTCGAAGATTTGCTATTGGTTGTAGGGTGCTATTTTTATTCAGTCCTTGAATAAAACTGGATGCAGCTGGTAAATAGCTTTTTTTCAAAATTAACGATGTTGCGAATGTGCTTGATATTCCCATTTTCCACCTTCCCGCGACCAAGGAAGAATTTTCGACTATGTTAGAAACTGAGCGTTTGGCCAAGACGGCGGCCGCTCAAACGAGAGAAGATCCTCACAACCACGAAGAGGTGGTGGTAAACCGGTTCAGTCCAGTTCCTCGCGAAAGAATCAAGCTGTTGATTCAGAGGGGTTTATAAGCCCCGCAGCTAGGAAACAAGGCAAGCCGCCTGCAATTGATCTAACTGAAAACGATTTGGCAAAAAATAATTCTAAATCTGAAGCTAATCCAAATTCCAAAAGTAAAATTCCAACTAGTAAAAATGTAAAAAATGCTACTCCTTCTAAAGCGAAGGAGAGGATGAATAAATTCGAAAAAATTAAAGAATTTTTGATTAATGATTCAGCCACTAGTAGTAATTCGACCACTGAAAGTATTTCTGACGGCGATAATAATTCCGAGCAGGCACGGAACGTTCCCCTCTGCTCCTGCAGTCTGAGATCCCGGCAATTCATATCAAAAGCAGTAAGAACTGGAAAACACAAGTGTCTTTCATGAGAGAAATTGCTCCAAATTTACGGAGCATTCTGACTGGACTCTATGTCAAAATTTTTGTTCAAACAGAGCTGGAGTTCAGGAAGGTTACCCGCTGGATGAAGCAAGCCGGCATCCAGTTGAAAACTTTCAATCTGAGCAGAACCGGCCAGTCAAATTGTTATCAGAGGCCTCCCCGTTGAAACTAACACCGAGGATGTCAAGGAGGAAATTGAGGCGATGGGATTTAAAGTGCATCACTGCGTTCGGCTGACTCAGCCAGGCTCCAAACAGCCAATGCAACTTGTGTATTTACAAGTCATCCCTCACCCCTTCCTCAATCATCTGTTCGCCGTCACAGACATGTGGGGCACAGAGATCAGCATTGAACGTTATCGCGGCCGCAAGGGCCCTACTCAATGCTTTCGGTGCCAGAGCTTTTTCCATTCGTCGGAAATCTGCAAATTACCAATCCGTTGTCAGATTCTCTAGACCCCATTAGGCACGTGAGTGTACCAAGGGATTAGATGTACCTGCAACTTGCTGCAACTGCGCTGGAGATCATCCAGCTTCTTACAGATCTTGTCCTCGATTCCCAGGAAATAAACGGGCTCGTAACAAAAATTCCACGCTTAAGTATAGGGCAGCTGCTCAGGCAGCACCCCTACAGGGTTCTTCTAAGCCCACAGCAACTGATGAGACAAGACGTCCCATGCCTGCTCTCTCAAGCAACGTCAACTCAGTGTCCTGTGCACAGACAGTGAAGAACACCACTGAGCATAGATTCAAAGCTGAAAATCCAAGACTGCCGGTTGCAGAAGCCCCTGCAGCCCCAGCAGTATCCGCCACAGCAGAGTGTAGAACTGACTCAGCAGATAGCTTCTCATCTACACTAAAATGCTTAATCGAAATCACCCGCGATCCTGCGGCAGATAAGCATAAGCATATTCTGCTCTTAGGCTTCAAAAAAGCTATGCCAAATCTCAAGCAAGCAGACGCTTTGATGAGTTCTTTTTATTTGTATAAAAGCTATGTTGAGCTTTCAAATTCATTTAGACGTTTTTAGACCCAAGTCTTTTGTTTTTCAGTGATGAACCGTTATTATGGTTTAAAATTCAATATTATAAATAATAATAGTTCAATTACCACCAGAGAACTAACCATTGGTACTTGGAATGCCAATGGATTAATATCTAAAATTCATGAAGTTCGTGATTTCGTTGTAGAGAACGATATTGACGTGTTTTTAGTCCAAACGACTTACCTTACCCAAGAGAATACTTCTAAAATTGGGAATTATGGCATTTATTGTACTGACAGGGTGTAACAAGGCAGAAACCCAAAAGGTGGCACTTGTATCTATGTGAAACTTTCTTTAAGGCATCACATGATACCGTCCACTGATTTAAATATTTTGGAAGCGACTATCGGCAAAATTATCCTTCAAAATTCTCCCCCGCTGACAATTGTTTCAGCTTACTTACCTCCAGAATCAACAGCACGTGAAAGGCGTACGTTTCCTGTCAGTGATTTTGATAAACTTTTAAATGTTTCAAATCATCTAATAATTGCTGGTGATCTAAATTCACGCCATACCGCATGGTTTTGTCCGAATAGGAACAGGTAAGGCATTAGTCTAAATTCATGGTGCCAGATACCTGGATGTAACCATGTAGAGATCATAGCTCCTACCCTCCCGACTTATTATCCTGCTAGAGGATAACCCGCAGTACTTAATCTGGCTGCTTTTTATAATATATTTTTTCGGCGTGAAATCAGAGTGGTACAAGATTTAAACTCTGACCACTATTCTGTTTTGATAACCTTAGATGTTCAAAATCGATACTCATAATTACAGGAGCAAGTCTAAAAAATTGGGGCGATTTTAGATCTATTTTGGAAAAAACTGCAATCCCTCCCATCAAAATTTCCAGCAGTTCGGACTTTGACAGGTATATTAAAAGTCTGGAGTCTTTATTAAAAGAAGCGAGAGCTGTGGTTTCAAAACCTATTAAACATCCTGGTGCTGGACTTCCACCTGAGACTAAATTCAAAATTAAGCAGCGGAACTACTTGTGAAGAATTTGGCAAAGGTCACGCGATCCCAGTTTCCGTGCCCAGTTTCGCAAGATACAGAACGAGATAAGGACTGAAACCCGCTTATTAAAACAAGCGGAGTGGAAAAATTGCATTGAATGACGGAAGACAAATCGATTTGGCTCGGAGCCGCCCGCTTACGCAAACATAAAATACCCATTCCGCCCCTTCAAACGGCGGATGGCGCACAGATAGCCTACACAGACTAAGGAAAGACTGAAGTGATTGCCGACAGCCTTGCTACACAATTCACACCAAATAAAGATTCCTACTGTAACTTTCCGGTTACACAGGGGCGCATACATTCACAAGTTAAAGATTTTTCAACACAACCTATCACAACTGAACTCAGACTAACGGACCCTACTGAAGTTATGATTTTCATTGATAAGCTGAAACCTAACAAAGCTCCTGGCATAGATTCTGTTTCGAATCGCGTGATCAAAAATTTCCCCATGATGTTTATCGTCTGGATCACGGTAGTCCTCAATTTAATGCTTAGGAAAAGCTATTTTCCCGACTGCTGGAAAATTACCGCAGTCGTCCCCATTCCAAAACCGAGACAAAATTTAAACTTACCCATCAATTACAGACCCTGAGTCTGCTCTCATCTCTCTCAAAGATCTATGAATTTGCTAATCCCGGAACAATTCGGCTTCCGACTTAAACACTCCACTGTAAAACATTACTACGTGCAGTGGAATTCATTTACGAAGGCTTTCGTAGGCGAGAGAAAACTGGTATCGTCTATTTAGACGTAGCCAAAGCCTTTGATAGGACTTAGCATGAGGTAATTATATACAAGTTCATGCGGCTTGGTTTTTCGGCTCATCTCATTAAAATGATTAACTCGTACTTGGTCACACGCAGTTTCCGCGTACGAGTTAACCACGAATTCTCTTCTCCCCGTCCAATTTTCTTTACAAATTCAATGGCTAGATTACTCATGAAAACAGTACCTTGATCAGTTTTTATTTCTTTCGGGAAACCCATTATACTAAATATTTGTAACATGGCTTCAATTACTGACGTTGTGCCAATATTAGGAACAGGTACAGCATCCGGATATTTTGAAACTACACAAAGAGCTGTATTTAAATATCTATTGCCATTTGGTAATATCGGTAAAGGGCCGCATGCGTCGAAGTTAATTTTTGAAAGTATTTCTGCAATAATTGGTACTAAAATCAAAGGTGCTTTGGCTTTATCATTAGATTTTTCCACTCTTTAACATGGATCACAAGTTTTAACATACTCTTCTATTTCTTTATAGCAATTAGGCCAGTAAAAGTATCTTGTGAATATATCTTTTGTTTTGACGACGCCTAAATGTCCAGATGTGCTATCATGACATAATGACTTTATTCGATCCCTATAAATTTTCAGGAATAACAGTTCATTTCTTTTCATTTCCATTTTTATCTATTTTCTTTTTCGCCAACAACCCGTTTTCTTTTGCTTTGAAATCCTTTGTCTTGCTGGAAGTTTCAAGTTCTCATTTTTAGCTTCGCTAAGCAATGAGGATAGATCTCTGCTTTGATGTTGAGATTCAATTAATTCCTTAGAATTAACAGTAATTACTTTCTTAGTTTCCTTGTGTTCCTCAGCAGCTTGCTGTGAAATACCTGCGGAAGTCTCAGAAGACCTTCGGACTACCTTCGGAAGTCTTATTTATTATTTACAATCACTATCCCACAGTAAATGTCAGTTCTTCTAGTTTCTCCGTTTCATTGTCTATACATAGATCTTTACAAGATCTTTTTATTTGAGATAGTGTCGAAACCGCATTTATCCTTTTTAAATTTAAAAATGGTTTATCTTTGAACAATTGGGCAGTTTCATTACCCAATACATATCTGCTTTGATCATTTGTAACAACAGCTGCCTTTGTCTTTATATGACCAAGTTCACAATTAATTTCAACTTCCGCTAACGGTAGACACAATGGTCATTTAAAAGATATTGTATCTAGACATGTTCTCCAGTCATTTTTGTGTTATCTATGTATTTTCGATAAATAACATCTATTGTGGCTCCTGTGTCTCGAAGAATAGGCATCTCATACCCATCAACTAAACCGTTAATTGTATATGTCACTAAAAAATCACCATTCAAAGATACGCAATTTACCTTTTCATTCGGTTTTAAGCGAGAACATTGAGGCAATGTTCGTATGACCAGCACTCGAAAAAACGTGGTTGATATCTTTTGTCATACGAATTTTCTTGGTTCTTGTTTTGAAACTAATTTCTTTGTCGGACATCTTCTGTTTGTCGGTGATCTTTCTGGTATTTTGAAGCATACCATTTGTCAGAATGCTTAAAATAAGGCAGATGCTCTATTTTTTTCACAAATTTTTCGTAAGTAGGTTTTAATGATCCTTTGTTAACTTTCTCGGTTTGACTGACAGAAAATTTCGGTTTTATTGTTTTTCTCACATCTTCAAAATATTCAATTTTCTTAACCATCTCAGTAGGTGAAATGATGGTAGTCCATTCATCCATAAAATGTTCTTTGAAATCATAAGTAGTACGCCTTTTAATTTGATCAACTAGCATGAGATTTTTTAGCTGTTCAAAGGTTTTAATGTTTAATCCATTAACAATCCATCGGGCGCGCTGTATCTGTCAAATACTTCTCTATTTTACGTGTTTTCTGGTCATCTGTATTACTTTAAATCTTCTATTTTTATTCTTTTTAGGTCAGCTTTTACACCCAGACCTTGAGTTGTAAGTAGTTGAAAGTTTGAAAGTCATTTAAGTGTGGACAGTTCTTTGCCTTCGAGAAGAAAGTTTGGTTCATTCTCTTGATGAAAGTATCCACTTGCTCTAATTTAAGATCATGACGAAGCGTGCGGTTGGAAACGTGGTAATGAGCTTGTACTATCAATCTCAGATACTTGTTCTACACTATTTGAAGCTTTTTAATATCTTTTTCTCTGACTGCAGCCCAGGCGGGCGATGCGTACGTAAATATCTGTCGAATTATAGCAATGTAAATGTGTCTTTTCCTGTTTAAGTCTAGATTTGAGTAGTTGCCAGTTAAAGCCATTAAATTCTTTATAGTTGCAATCGCTTTACCTCTTGCTTTATTTACGTGGTCGCTCCACGTGAATTTGTTGTTTATTGTAACTCTTAGATAATTGGCCTTCTGCACAACTGGTATTTCTTCATTGAAAAGTTTAAGAGTTGCCGTGATTGGGGTTCTTTTGCTGTTTTTCTGAATTATTAGCAATTGATTGATATGCACCACATGGTGCGCCAATGATCTAGATGAGGCATGACTGCTTCTAGCTTATTAAATGCGTTTTCGACTCTAAGTGATTTCACTTCCAGCGCCGTGTCGTCAGCATAGCATCCAATATAGCTGAGCGAATCGGTGAAAACTCTCGGAAAATCAGCAACATAGAAGATATATAAAATCGTGCCAAGGATGGTCCTTGTGCTACACCTGCGTGAGGTCGCTTCTGAGTGAAATTTTCTTTGCCTATACTCACGAAGAAATTACGATTTGTAAGAAATGAGTAAATTAGGAGTTTTAAGTGTCTGGCGAAATTCTGGTAAATGAGCTTAAAAATTAGCCCGATGCCAGACTCAGGTGTTATGCAAACACTTGGTATCAGGCGCCTGGGCAGAAGCCGCATCCTGAGTAGAATTGTTGTTATTAAGTAGTATAACTTTTCCTGTCATAACATAATAAAAGTATATTACTAGTGATGCATAATCTTACGTTCGATGAGCTTTTGTGAGTCTTCGTATACTTTTCTCGTTAAGAGAAGCAATGCCGACGTAGGAATATTTGCGTGCTGCTGAAGTACGTGCTTCCCGTTGGGCTCTACATCCTAGAAGGCGGTGAGGTTCTTGCATGACGTCTGGAGGAGAGTGGAGCTTAGTAAGTTCGGAGGCCTCTGGTTAGCTGAAAGTAAAGTGCATATCCAAGCAAGTCTGGTATTGGTCAGGGGGCGGGGCGAGGGTTAGATGTGTTCAGATGTTATGAACAGCAAGTTTGAGGAGTTAGATAGCAGGCATATAACTTATTTCAATTTTTGATTTTAATTTAGGAATTGCAGGTAAAGTAAACGGATCATGGGGAAAAATAATAAGTGGCCGAAAATAATTGGTCTATTATTGGAAAGGTATTCTGGTATTACTGTGATTGAAAAGTCAAAGATAGGGGAGAGAGATTAATATAAGTTAGTGATTGCATATAAGACATAAGAGGGGAATTGTTAACAAATCTTTTAAGTAAAAAAGAATGTAACACTACCGTTGATTATTAGTAGGAATCTATAGACATATATATATTCATTTTTCAGTATCAGCTATACTCAGCTTGTTAGGTGTTTAAGGACCGCTCTCGATCTTTACCGGTTGCGGTGATCATGGTAATCGTAATCAAGCTGTGGTATGGTCTCGTTTCTTACTTTGTGTATGTTGCGAAAAACTTTTTTCGCTATTTTAGCGAAACATATATTAATTATCTCAATATTCAGTTCATAGTGAATGGTATCATTTCTAATGAACCATGGGCAGTTAGCCATTTGTCGAAGTGTGCTATTTTGAGCTTGTTGCAACCTCTTTAACGTGGTTTTACAAAAGGAACCCCAGACCGGGCAGGCATATGAGATGATGGGACGCAACATGGATTTATATACACGAATTTTCTTGTCTATTGATGAACTCGAGTTTCGGGAAATTAGGGGGAAGAGTGAAGCTTTAGCGCCCCGAAATTTATTTAGAATATATGTTACGTGTGGGGCCCAAGTGAGTAACTGATCTAAAATAATACCTAAATATTTGACTTGCTTGGTCCAGGGAATAATTACATCATACATTTTTAGAGTGATGTACAAGTTGATATTAGTTTTGTACGTAAAATAGACTGCTTCTGATTTTTTCACGTTAATCTTTACTTTCCACTTGATCATCCAGAACTCTAGCGCATGTGTGTGTTTTTATAGTGTTTGAACAACTGAGGCCAAAGACGCGTTTTGGTAGAGGATCGCAGTGCCATCTGCGTATAGTGCTAGAGTTGTGAGGGGGTGGCGTGGAGTGTCGTTCGCATAAATTGAAAAAAGGGAAGGTGAAAGTAAACTTCCCTGGGGTAAACCCGCGAGAGCTACTTTACGTGTGGAGTGAGTATTTTTATAACGAACGACAAAGTATCTATCGCTAAGGTAGGAATTTATGATGTTAATGATGTAATCTGGGAAACCCAGAGTGATTAATTTGTATAAGGCCCTGTAACCATACACAATCGAAAGCTTTCGAGAAAGGCCCTGTAACCATACACAATCGAAAGCTTTCGAGAAAGGCCCTGTAACCATACACAATCGAAAGCTTTCGAGAAAGGCCCTGTAACCATACACAATCGAAAGCTTTCGAGATATCGAGAAAGAGAGCACCTGTTATAAGTTTGTTCTTGAAACCATCCGCAATCAGTTCAGTAACTCTATAGAGTTGATGGGTCGTGGAATGTTTTTGTCGAAAACCATATTGCTCTTGAATCATTTGGCCGCTTTCCTCGAAGAAGTCTTGGATCCTCCGTAGGATTACTGCCTCTGCTATCTTGCTAAGTGTGGATAACAGGCTGATCGGGCGATAGGATGTAGCAAGAGTTGGGTCTTTACGTGGCTTCAGGATAGGAGCGATGATTGCCGTCTTCCAGTTGGTCAGGAAGTGCTGGATTTCGATCATGATGTTCGGTAATTTGGTGAATTTACATAACATTTTCGGACCCATTTCCTTTATCATTTTATTATTGATTTTGTCCAAACCTGGACTTTTGCGGTTTTTTCTCTTCTCGACATAACTACTAACTTGCGATGGCATGATTAAAGGAGTGTTGTTAATGTGTGTTTTTGAGTGGAACTTTGTAATGAGGGACTGAACTAAGTGTTCCGTTTGTGGGTGAGAGATGTTGTGTGTGCGAAATTGAGAAGCATAGTGATCTGCAATAGACTCAGCTTTCTCAAAATCGGTGTAGGCGATCCCGTTGGGGCCATTAATGGGCGGAATGTTGGTGTTGCGTCTTTTAAATTTAGAAATCGCATTCCAGAGGGAGTTATCGTCCGCTGAAAGAGATTCTAAATGTTTGGCCCAGTCGAGTTGTGCTTGTTTTTTAAGTAGAGTCCTGACTTGTTGATTTAGTTGATTGTAGAGGATCTTGTCGGAGGGCATCTAAATCGTTGCCACTGTTTCCTTCGAGTTTTCTTTTTCTGATGAGATCCCTTATGTGGCTGTTTTTGAACCTTTTTTCTTCTCTGACGCTTTTGCTATTTTTGAGTAATGCATCATGCAGCTCCTCGGTGAATTCTTCCGTTAATGCGTCTAACTCCTTTCTCGTAAATGTTTTGTTTGGGGGGGTACTGAGTGTTGTTTAGAGCTTTGGCATATCCTGCCCAGTTGGTGATAAGGGCTCTTTTGTGTGGTGTACTGAAAGGATTCGTATTAATTTCCGTCATAACAGGGTTCCGGTCAGAAGATAATTCTGACAGTCTCTCCACAAAACTTGGGGAGTTGAGGTTTTTCAGAATGAAGAAATCAATGATGGAAGGTCGACCAATCCCATAGTGTATTGGTTTAACTGGGAATGCTAGGTTAATATTGGCTGACTGAGCAAAGTGGTAAATAATGCGTCCGTGTTGATTTATATCCCAGAAATTCCACTCGCGGTGGTGTGCGTTAAAATCTCCACCTATGGTGACTCGATTGTTAGTGTTTAATAAGGTTTGCAAATCTGTTTTAACAGCATTTGCTGGTGAGTGTATGGGAAAATAGGTGGAGATAATAGTGAGTGTTCGTGATGAGTTGGGCGTGAGTGTAATAGCTAGGGCTTCGATCGCTAAAAGCTGTGGTAAGGGAGTGTGGTGATGAGAAATGGAGCGTTTAGTTAGGATAAGTAAGCCTCCTCTTGCGTTGCCTCTAGGTGCATGTCTTCCTTCAGTAGGTCTGTTCCATCTATGAACAACATAGTTGCAGGCTTTGAAGTTGTTTTGAGGGCCAAGCATGTGTTCCTGTAGGAGAAGGATATCGGGAGCAAATTCGTGTAAGAACTCCTTAAGCTCGTAGGCTTTCGGGAGCAATCCATTTGCGTTCCATGTAATGATGTTCAATGGTACATTACAGTTATTCAGAAACATTACTTATTTCATTAATGATTTCAAAAAACAGAAACATTTTATCAACTGGGTCTACCAGTTCTTTCAATTTGAGCATATAAGCTTTAAAATATTGTTCATTATTCTTATCTTATTAAAAACAAATATGGTATTAAATTCTGACATATTTTTAATAAACATAATGAATTCAGAGCATTGATTTGCCTCTTGAGGAGACTTAATATTTTGGTTCTTTATCAGTACTAGTATTAGATACATTTAAATTCTTAAGAGCATTATTTATACCAGATACATTAAACTGTGGTTTAGTTTTATTTGTTTGCCTGTGTGCAGCAGTAGCCGTATCCGGGGTTTGTAACAACGTTGCACTGTTATCCTTATCCTGCGTATTTTCTCTAACATATCTGCAAAGGATAACCCTGGCTTAATAGAACTATCTTTTTTTTTTGCTGAGCTGGCCTATTTCTGGGGAATTTTTGACACCCACGATATGATGCTTCATGATTCTTTTGGCAGTTGCTGCACTTTGGTTCGTCTATTTTCCCTTTGGTAGGGCAGTCCATAGTTTTGTGCTCTAACGAACACTTGACGCACCGAGGTGCGAAGAAGCAGTTGTCCGAAGAATGTGTCAGGACTTAGTGTTCTGTGTATCCTTTTTGGAAACATGGTAAATTCTGTAAAGGGTTCTTATCCTCAAGTTTTAAGTCCTGAACTGGAACAGGGAGCGGAAGGTACGCTATGTTCTGATGTAACTGCTGGGCTGGAGAATAACTGCACGTGAAAGGGATTTGAAATCCTCTTTTATTAAATCACTATTAATAACAAACCTCCCAATTCGGGAGAGATACAGAAAGTAAAAGACCACACTTGGGTCGAACTTAACAATCAAATAAACTTAAATAAATTTAAATGTAACTTAAATCAAACTTTGCTTCGCAGAGCAATTCGCGGAAGTTGGCCTCTATCTAAAAGGGTGCGTAGCAAGATATACTAAATACTACCGCACTTTAATTTATTTTACAATGCAATCACGTAGTAAGCACTATGGCTTATAAATTTAAACTGCTAACTGGTCAGACGAACGTTGAGCGGCGTGACCGTGATCTGAGGCTAAGCTCTCACACACCGAGAGGTTTCTACCTCTGGCTTAAATAGTGCTTGGCTGAACTTCAAAAATTAGCATAAGCTAAAAACGCGCGCTTCTTCTGACAGGAAGTTGAAGCAGAGAGGAGATAGAAAAGATTTAAATTAAAATAAACTTGGTTAGTTTAACTAAAACCTTACAAATGGTGCCACCTGGTTCTTGGACGTATATTTTTCGACGGTGACTGCAAAAAGAAGGAGATCAGTCACATGGTAGATTTCCTCAGAAATTTCGTTTTTCATAATCTGGACCATAAAAAGTGGCATGGGTGCCTTGGTTCGTCGGCGGGTTAACAGCGTAACTTTGTTCATTGTAACACCCTTAGCCATTAATGCCTGGGCAATATCGTCCGTGTTTGGGGTGGTAGAAAGACCACGTATCACAACCTTAATAGGTCTTGCATAATTTGCATTAATAATATAATGCTCAATCTTTTTTTTTGTTGAAACAATGCGCTTAGAGGGCGCTGATCATCAGCCGTTCGGGGCAGAATTTTTAGCAACTCTCCATTAACCTTACCAAGGAATTTCGCTTCCGTCATTAACTCTAATTCCTTAAGAAATTCCTTGTGTTTTAGCATTCCAGGATTTACCATGATTGGGGGGATAGCCTGTGATTGGCTGTTTTGCGGCTGCTGCAGCACTGCCGGTTGGTTGGGGGAATTTTCAATTTCCAAATTTTCGTTAATTGAGTTATCTTTAAGTGGGGTAAATTTATTGGCAGTAACAATATTATCCTGCACTTTTCAAGTTTCTGTTGTTTTGCAATTTTAGTAGGAAATTTAAAACCTTCATCATCAACTTTGCTATTGTTGTTAACATTTTTCCGTTTATTTTTAATATCATCAGATTTTCTTTTCATATTTAAAACATTTAGGGAACCAATACCAGAATTACAAGGAATATTGCACTTACTTCGGATATCCGCGGCTTGCGTCTTGAGGACTTGCAATACTTTCAGCATGGGTTCCGTGATGGTATCCGGATCGGTAACAGGGCGAAACTTCTGGCATTCCGTAATACTAGTCTTTGCGGACGCGATTCTAACTTCAATTTCATGCAGTTGATTTATCCAATAATCATAGTCCTTTTCGTCAACGGAATTAGCAATTTGCAGACCAACACAGCTTTCACTAGTTGGGGGCGATTCCAAAGGTGCACTGGTATCCATATGTACGTTCGCGTCGGCGTTGGGATCACTCGTCGTTGTCGGAGCGCTCATGACGCTCAGGAGGAAAATGCCGGAAGCCAGACGCGGTCGAAAGCTTCCGCCACGTCTAGCATGAGTAAGGCGACCTTTTGATGATTACGGAATGCGGCACCAATGAATTCATTTAGCCGAACCAGCTGCTTCGTAGTTCATAAAGTTTTCCTAAATCCCAATTGCTCGGGTGGAAGTTTAGTCAGATGGGGTTCTATTGTGCGTAGGATTATCTTTTCGTAAATCTTTCCTAATCCTGGCAATAAGCTAATAGGTCGAAATCCTGCAGGCTTTGTAATATCCTTGCCGTGCTTTGGAAAAAGTATTACTTTTGCAATTTTCCATTTCTTGGGGAAGTAGTTATTTGTAATACACGCGATGATGATACTTGTATATTTGGTAATTATACTGAGGACCATCTTCTTAATGGTGATATTCGTGATTAAATCATAGCCTAGGGCTTTTCCATTTTTTAGTTTCTGAATCCCTTATTTCATTGGGGTTTGCAAGATCAGGCTTATTTCTAGGGCTGGTCCTCGTATCCAGTCATTTACAAAGTACTTAATATCATAGGCGAATGTAAAATCGCAAGGTTCTTGATTAGGCACGAACTGTTTTTCAAGGTAATGTACCATTATGTTAGGTTTAGCTTTGTTAGTCAACGCAATGCTATTACCCCCTAAATAGGCTTGTTGCAGGTGGGTTTCGTATTCAGATTTCTCGCAAAAGACCTGAAAGCATTGTTTGACTCGTTAAAGAAAGAAATTTTATCATTCCATTTCTCCTTTCTGTGCTTATAAATATTTCCCTTGCTAATTTTGTTTAGTTTATTAATTTCTCTTTTAATGCTCGGATTCCACGAAATCATCCATCTTTTTCTGAGTTTGTTTCTTTGATTTGGTTACTGATGAACCGTGGAAGCCTTTTCGTGTTCTGTTCTGCCGGCACTTTCTTAGTAGCGGCTGTAGTATAATGCTATAAGTAAGCTGTTAGTGAGAGAATCGACGGCGAGATCAATAATCGCTTATATTTCTGAGATCTTTAAATTCAGGCGGATGCTTGAGAAGATATTCATTGTAGATGTTACACTCCGTATTAACTCTATATTTTGTTTCATCTGCTTTATTTGTGCCTAGCGTTGCTAAAATGGGCACGTGATCAGAAGTTAATTCTACTTTAACCTCGAGATACATGGGAATAGATGCTGTGGCCAGAATGATATCTAAAATGTGACCTCTTCTAGTGTTTTCAGGCAGATAGGTGTACTCAGTAGGAGCGAAGTAAATTGGATGATTATTTATGAAATCAAATAATTGCTCTCCGTTTTTGTTGGTTCTGCGACATCCCCATTCAACATTTTTTTTGTGTTTAAGTCTCCATCTAGGATAGACTGTTTATATGGAGATAGAAGTTCTGCAAGTAAATTTTCATCGAGCGGATTTTTTTGGCGTGTTATAGATAGAACTACAATAAACGATTCCATAATGCGGAAGTAAAACTGAGAACGTAACAATGTCGCATCCATTTCGTCTACTCTCGCTGGTAAGGCAAGCTTGTAGGCACCTTTTCGTGAAGATTGCACACCCCCCCGCCTGTATGGCTCAAACGGTCACACCTAAAACAGTTACAGTTACAAATTTTCAAATTATTGCTCGGGCAAGCGTGAGTCTCTGCGATCACAACTATCTCGATGTCGTTTGTTATTAAAAAATTCTGAAGTTTATGTGTTTTATTAATTACGCTGTGCGCGTGCCATATCATGATTTGGGTTGGGGCTCTATTAACGTTTCTGCTGACCCATTATTTGAGTTTTCTGCGTTGGTAGTCTCTTGGTTGGTTTTGTTTATTTCTTTAATGTGTTGAGTAAATTATAGAAAACCGGCGCTTTTTATTACTGATAAAAAATCACTGAATATTTTGCCTGCTTTGCTTATCCTATCTGAATATATCCTGTAGACAGGGCTTGTGAATACGACTTACCTTCCACTATTCTGCTTGAATAAGTTTGATCTTTATCAGCTTTCCTTTTGGGGAATTTCTCGCACCCCCTTAAAACTTTAGGTGTGAGATTGTCCGCAGTTTGCGCACACTGGGGGTTTCTCATTGTTTTCCCTGTCAGTTCAACTTCGATGTAATGGGGCTCACCTTATCTTATACATCTTTGTTGGTAATTGCAGCCTGCTTGGTTGTGATTAAATCCCTGACAGTGGAAATATTGGATAGACCCCTGCCTGCTTTTGTATACGACAATAATGACTCTTAAGTCAAATATATTTTTCATGGTATATTGACTCTGAGGCTTCAGTTTTTGGCAGCGTAATTAAGTATAGGGGAAGTTTAATTACTTCGGCTTCTCTCCTACTCATTTGTTTAATATCCAGTATTTTATATTCTAGACTTTCTAGGTCGCTACGTATTTCATCAATTTCGGTGCTAAAGAATAGTCCCGTAGCCACTACTTTGAGATTTTTATCCTCAGGGAGAATATATGAATGGTGTTCGACGTTTAGTTCATTTAGCAATTTGACTATCCCTCTGTAGCTATCTGCATTTTTAGCAAAGACTTTGATTCTTGTTCGGATGTTTAATCCCGTAAAATCAAATTTATGTTGGTGGAAAAGTTTCTTAATGTTGGTCCAATTATGTTTTGTTTCTTTCGCGATAATTGGGGGCAACCTAGCTGGTTTGTTTGTTTCACCGTTAACTGCTTGATAAGTGTTATTATTTGTGCTTCATCTGGTTGATTAACTTCCATATCGATATTTTCCGAGGGATTGTTTTCTATCTGTGTATTGCTGGTAGTTTCTTCAGTCTCGTTGCTTTTACTTGAGTTTGTCATGATTTTGGGGGAAATTAATGGAGTTTGTGTGCTAAGTTTAATTTTTTTAGCAGCTTGTCTATGGATTTTTGTGCGTGTGGTTTGATCACCACGTTTGTGTTTGGGGTTTTCATCATCATAGCTGAAATCTTTGTCTAGCGTGATTTCTTCGTCAGGGCTAGCTGTGGTATCTGAATGTAAAGTAATAGGGTTCATGGCTTTTTTATCATTATCATCATCATAGCAAGTGCTAGCAACTGGTGTTGTTTGAATTTTCCTGACATCTCTATTTCCATATTCATTTTGCCTGGCCTGTATCATTTCTAGGGAGCTAATAAAAAAATATTGAATTTGATTCCTACTTGTGAGAAAGATCCATTGCTATCTCTTACATATTCAATTTCAGTAATCTGCGCACGGTAATGTTCGATGAGCCTCTCCATGGTTAGGCATGAACAGTCAAAAATCCAGCTCCCAGAAAAAGCCGAGTCCTGCGCCCCGGAATAGAGCCCTGGCTAGGCGGCCTTCAATGCAGGCTGATGCGTAGGCAGAAAACACTTAAGGCTCCTGACAGTCGCCTGAAGCGTAAGCTTGGGGGTAAGTATAAGTGCTATAAAAATCCAGAATGCTCAGTACAGTTTAAAATAAATTAATAAATTAAGCTAATGCGCAATAAGAACGCAAATTTACAATAACACTCAGCAATTAGGCGTATTGGGAAGGCCGACGGAAAGCATAAATCTTAACATAACACAAAAGTCTAATATAATCAATTTAAGTAACTGTGAATGCATTAACGAGCTTCACTAAAATACTAACCGAGCAATTTGCATTAAAAAATGCAGTTAATATCCAACTGTTTAAGCACGTGGTAACCACGTGTATCCGATTAGGCTTAGCGTAAGATAACAGGTGCAAGGACATAACAAGGTGGTGAGAGCCGACGAAAAAAGCAACCTCCTTTCGCCACGTACACCCCCCCCCATTTACCTCTTATTAGAGGATACTCTACTTCAGAAACACTGAAAATCAGTTTCAAAAATAAGATAAAAGTAGAGAAATACTCTTTGTTAGTAATCTTTTGAGGTTTCAAAGGAAAATTTGTGCTCAGTGAAAGATACTTTCCTGACGAGGAAACAACGAAATGAAAAGCGAATTCTCTTTTGGAAACTGATTTTCAATAGGAAAAATGGGAACAGTACATTGCGAAAAAAAACAAGTTGTGTTAAAATCAAAAGGATGTTCTTGAATCATTTACAGAATTCAAAGTCCAGCCATTCTTGCTGTAGCTCTCAGTAGGGGGAAGAAAAGCCTGTTAGGAACTTGTAATCAATGAAAGACAGACTAATAGGAAAGAAATGGTTGTAAGGCGAATGGACCACCTGCCGAGGACAATGTTATCACAATGTGAATAGAGTGAAAACGTCTATGATTCTTAGTTCTGGGTAGGATTCCACGATACAGGTGCTACCACCAGGGTACCTGGGCCAAAGGCCCTACCCCTAATCGAAAGTTTGTGCTTTTCTTAATTATAGGAATTAACAAATTTGGAAATTTTGAACGATTAGTAAGCTAAATCTGAAATACTATTCAGGTACTGAATTTGGATAGTGATCGAAAGGTAGCGGTTTTGAAGTTGAATGTGAAACAGGCCAACATAGACTATAATAGAAATTACCTATGAACATCTGGCTGGGAATTCGAGCTGGTTTGGGTTATCATGACACATGTAAGGTAAAGCAGCAATCAAATAGTGACACAAATCCAGAACAAAAGATAATAATTAAAGAGCAGTAATACAGTAAGGAGGAGTGTGACGAGCCGAGATATTTAATAATACTGACAAATTATTTCTAATATGTTTTATGTATTATAGGAAGTGTAAACACATACGTATTATATATTTACACATACATTTACAATTTACACAATGTAAATAGCTACATTTCTCCACATTTCATAATTATTACTTAATTATGTTGGTTAGTTGTTTAACTATTTATACATTTTGAGTCCCAAATAGTTCCTGAAACAAATAGAACAGTATAAACAATTTATTTATTGGGTTTTCTGTGGCTTGTATATCAGGCATCTCGGCCGCTATTTTTTTAATTATGTTACTGAGCGAAAGGCCTCGAAAAATGTTACTAAGTTCCCTTATAAATTTAAAGATTTCTGCGAATGAGCCAATGTTTACACTATTATTCTCATTAGGATTTCTTGTATTTCCTGCATTGTTTTTATTTATGGATTCTCTTTGGTTTTGTTTATTACCTTGTGCTACTTGTGCGTAAGTTATACCTGGTTTTGTTCCTGCATAAGAAATATTTTTTTGCTCGTTTATGATATGTCTATTTTCAGAATTTAGCTGTTTAATTGATTTTTGGAATTTAGGGCAACCTCTAAAATTGGCAGTATGTCCTGTTTGAAGGCAGTTGCAACACTTTACTGAATCAATTCTTTTTGCAGTGCATTCTGAAAATCTGTGTTCCCCTGCGCATTTAACGTAGCGCGGTTTCAATTGGCATTGCTCTGAATTATAATGAAAGTGTTGGCAGTTATAACACTGCACAACACTTCCATTTAATTTATATTCAATAACTTCAACATGCAATAGCATGAAGAATTTTAGCTCAAATTTTTCCTATATCAGGGGTATGCTCAAATTGGATTTGGAAAAGGGGCATTGAAGCTTTTGTTCTTAATTTATGCATTTGTGCAATTTTCCTGATTTTATATCCTAGGTTTATTAATTCATCCTTGATCTCTTCAGGCGAACAGTCTATCGGAAGTCCCCTCATCACAATCTTAATAGGCATTTGGTGTTTTCCCATAATTAGGTAGTGATCTACCTGATGCATTTCTAGGTATAAAGTAATTCATCGATGATCATTTTCCGTTTGTGGAAGGATTTTCAAGAATTCTCCTGAAACTTTGCCTGCGAATTGAAATTTTGTTTCAGCTTACATTTTCCTGAGAAAGTCCGACTATTTTATTATCGGTTTGGCCATAATCGGCTTAATTTTGGGGGGCTTGTCTCGACCTCGGGAGGCAGAGATTCATTAATACCACACATAACATTACACTGTAAAGTTTCAAATTTGTTGTTTACTGGCACTTCCACATTTGCTTTGACCTGTTTAGGTGGGCGAGTCATTTTTTTGGATGAAACAAACCCGTCTGAATCCTGCGTTTGATTAATATTACGTTTATTTGATCTTTTTGAAGGCCGTTTGGGCTTAGTAAAAGTATGCGTTAATTGATTTGCGCTTGTTTCATGCTTAGTATTACTAATGTTGGGCTCTTCACTAATTATCATAATCATTTTTTCATCAGCATTAATTTCGAAATCTTTATCAAAAGAATGTTTATTAAGTTTAATTTGGAGATCAACATAACTTAATTTAGCAAGTTCTGGATTAGAGTCACAAAAAGATTTCCGCTTACCTTCCAACAGCTGAAGAAGTCCGTCGGCGATGTGTTTCTTTCTTTGGATGGATACGTAAGTCGGAGTTTGTTTCGCATCAGGAACTGCATTCAGTGATTCCAACATCGAATCCGTTGTTTTCTGTATTACTTTGATGCTTTCGACATATCCGAGCACAGACAGGTAATCCGTGAGATTTAATTTGTCCTTCATCAGAATACCATTCCAGTTAGGATCCAGATACTCGTCCGCAAACGACACGATTTCCTCCGGCAGCCCCGTCACGAGGTGACGGGCAACCTTCCTAGCAATTTCTGGAGTAAGTGGTCGAAATTCCTTATCGGCCATAGTAATAAATCAAAAGCTGAACGTTAAACAAGCTAACAGCACTTCACAATAATCCGAACACCATTACTAGTCGAGTAATAATCCAATACATCCGCATAAACAGTATATAAGATACTGCACGTGGCTGGAAAAACGAAATGGCGCACCACACTTAACGAAGCGATGAGAGAACACATCTTATCAGCACACAAGCTCAGCAGCCAACTCATCATCTGAAATCTGAAATCTTCTGGGTAGGATTGAGAAGTGTAGAAGTGTAGTTTTGTGCTTGTAAATTATTTTTTCACATGTTGTTTACCATGGCTTCAAAGAGGGAAAGATTAACTTTAAAACAAAAAGTATTACATCTATTATCCAAACTTTCGAGTTTGTAAAGCTAAACTATACCCCTTAATTGCTCGAAACAATACTTCATCAATTAACAACAAGATATTTATAACTGCCTTCTCCATCCATTACTACGTTACGCTAATCCAGTTTGGACATATGTTCTTAGGCAAATTGTTAAAGCGGAGTGGTATATCTGCATCAACAAAATTCATGAAGAACTGGGTATGAGCAACTACTCTCACATTATTATAAACTCGCTAAAAGCTTTCGTGAAAGACAAAAAACAATTTACAACACGGCCATTAAGATTTGCAATTATGACTACGGCGACCTAGCAAATATGGACAGGATCATGGCCCAAATGAATGTATATATTATGTAATATATATTATAATACCTTTGCGGTTTATGTTAACTTTCTCTTATTGTATCAGATATACATTATTTTTATTTCCTTACGTTCATAGTATTTATATCTTACTCATCGGATTCAAATTACCAATGTTCGCTTAACCTTGCCTATGTCCACATGCTCACCAGCTCGACGACTTCTGGCCTGCATTCATTTGACATCGCTTAATACTTTAATTAGCATTCTCTAACTTCTGGCTTAAATAAGAATTCTAAATTATTAATTATTCACTTAAAAAATTTAATATAAAAGTACCTTAGATATCTTTTAGGTTATTTCATCATACTATTCGCATTTCTTAAACTGTTCCACAAGAGGTAGAGCCTTGTCGCTCAGGTACCCTAGTGTACCAAACACCGTTCCACGGATGCTAAAACAAAAAAAGATTTAATTCATTCAGCAGAAACTAAACAAAGTTTGAGAAATTTAGGGCAGAAATGTGGAATAAGTAAAAAGCAAGTAAATCATGCGCTAAAGAATAGGGAAGAGTAGTAAGCCACCGGCCCTCGTGCTGTCAAAGGATGCCGCCGTGACGTTAATAGAATAGATGACGCAACAGGGGACGCTTTTAACGTGCCACCTCCGCCATCTTGTCTCACGTGACAACCGGAAGTCTTGGATTTCCCCGGCAGTGACGCGTAGGAATGACGTCATCGAATTTTCTTTTTTATTCTGTGGTAACGATTTTATATTTTTAATTTTTGTGGCAATGACAATTTTTTTGGGTTTTGCGGCAACGATTTCATGAACCACGTGTTTCGAATGACCACTTTAAAGTTATTTTAAATACCGGATTAATTGCCTTTAAGTACTTACCCTTTTTAATTATTTTATGCGTGATTACTTTTAATTATGTTTAATTATTAATAATCATTTTTAATGATTTAGTACGTCATTAATTTTAATTATTAGCTTTAATTAACTTTTAATGAATTTAATATCATTTTCTCTGCATTTTAGAAATAACCCCAGGGATGGGATTCGAACTCGCCATCTCTTACATGCGAGACCTGAGCTCTGACCACAAGGCCAGCTTTCGTTACTACCACCTTGTTAATTCACCTTGTCCACCCTCTTTTGTCCACTGGACCTTGCACAGAGAAAACCACCATAATGTCACTAGACTGAAGGATTGCGCATGCGCGAACCTGCTTTGACATGAAAACAGCACTTTTAGCTTCCTAATCCATTACTTTATTCTTTGCTGCTTTAAATACAAGATTTTCCCACAGTTTAAATTTTTCTTTATTATTACAATATTTTTCATTGTTTCCCTTTCTGTCTTCTCGTTCTTACTAGATTAAATTTATATGTCTGCTTTTGCAAATGTAAACTAAAAATTGGCTTAAATCAACTCCAAACTGGCTTAAATTAATTTAAAATAATGCATGATTCAGTGTATTGAAATATTTGTAATAGAATTCTGATGTAAAAGTTAGTATTTAATTTAATATTCTAAATTTCATGCTCTCAGACCATTTTGTAATTTTCTTTCACTTTTATACTGAGAAAAATCTTTTATACTGAAAAATATGAGTAGAAAGGAAAAGCTTTTATTTTTCAAAGTACTTCTAAATAAAAAATCAATAAGCAAAGGATATTGTATCTATGGGGCATACCTGCCAACCTCTAAAGATAAAAATTCAGAAGATTTCTCCCCCAAATTCAGAAGATTTCTCCAAAATTCAGAAGAACACGAAGAATTAATATCATGCTTTGATTTTAAAAAAATAACAATTTATACAAATAGAAAAAAGAAAATTGTACTTACATTAGTAAATCTCAATTAAGTAGTAACTAAAAAATTTATTAGGAAACATAAAACAAGAACTTAATGTTACACAAAAAAATTATTGCAATGAATTTAGAGTGCATTTTTTGGCTTTAGCCAAAAATCCTTTGGAAAATTTCCTATCATAACAATTAGTTTCCTCATAACATTTAGCAATTAAAATGTTTTCTAGAGTTTTTGGTGAAATTGAAGAACGAAACAGTTTTGTTTTTCTTCACAACACTGAAGACTCTCTCGCACTCAGCATTACTGTGTGGAATTACGAGAATAACCCATAAAACTCTTGCTAGTCTGTTGGAAATTTGGCTTTGTAGGCAGGCCGAAAATATTGAGAATACGTTTTTTTTTAACTCATTTCGTAACAACGACGTATTAAGAAAATTCGTAGCACGTGCAAACAAAAAAAGAAAAAAAAACAGAATGCGACAATCCACGCTCGCTGAGTCATTCCCTTGCTGCTGAAGCGAACGCGAAAAAAATAATCTGGCACCCGCAAAGAAAAGAGTGGAAGAAACAAGTTCAGCGTATTGGATTGGCTGGTTAACCGGCGAGCTGGGAGAAACCGCAGGTTACTGGATTCGAAGTAGTCGGTAGTTGGATGTAAAACACGATGCAATTGGCAAAAATCGCTGAATTGGCGAAAAATTCTAAAATTTCGACAAAAATCACTAAAAACACTTGAAAAAGGAAAAAAATCGTAAAAAATGGATTACGATCGTAAAATCGTAAAGACAAACGCATTTTCGATAATTTCAAAATTACAAAAAATTCGTAAAAGTTGGCAGGTATGCTATGGGGTTATCACACATTGAAGTAAAATAAAAATAATTACAAATATTAAGAAATTAACTAACATTGTTTGAATCTTCATTTAAAATCTACAAATGTCTGCAGTAGATTAAAACAACTCACATCAAATGAAATTTAACAAGAAAGGTCAACGAAATATAATAGGACATCAAATAATCAATCACAATAATCAACAGACATGAGTTAAATAAGAATGTATGAATGCGAGTGAAAAATATTTTTTAGCTAAGGAAAAAATACATACGAACACAGAACAACTAATGTGAAGCACAGGGCTATTATTATTTCAACTATTATTTGTAGCACACTTGATTTGGTGCATCACAACATTCTTCATTTTAATCTCCTTAAATATAAATTAAGGGTAAAAAAAACCTTTCTAATATGAACTATACAAATGCAAAAAATAATCTAACAAATGCACCATTTTCCACACCACCTATGAGGTACGATGCTAGGCGCGTTACCCCTTTTTGGGCGGGTTCTCCAGTAGACCTATTTCCCATATATTTCAAAAAAGAACTGACCTAAAAAACTTACGATCAGATATTTTTTAAGCAGTTACGAAAGACGTACGTATTTATACCCATTTTGTCGCCCTGAAAATAGAAATGAAAGATTATTAGGATGTGAATATACAAGTCTTAAATAATATATTTAATAGAAATAAAATATTCTTCATAATTTCAGTTTTAGCCATGCATATATTTACAAAGAAAATATATTTATCAATAATGCTGAAATAGGTAGGATTTCTAATAGAGCATTATGTTATATTATAAATAGAATTTTTCTCAGTCTCTCAGCTTTGGACTTATATGTTAATTCCGGAAGAAAGAAAAGTAAAAACTGTTACCAAAATTAATATTTTCTCAAATAAGCGAGTGTTCCGTGATATATTATCAAAAATCAATTTAATTAAAAGCAAGTTAAAATGGTGACATAATATACAGAAAAGTTCATTCTAAACATTTAGAAAAACGATGTTATGGATAATGTTTCATGATAATTTTCATAAATTTACATTCATAACACCTATAAGTAGCAACATTTTTATTAGCATTAAAAATCTCACTCAGGCATAACAAAAATAATGATGTAAATATTCGGGTGCATGCAATTAATGGACATGCGTAAACGTTTACGGGTATGCAACAGTTTTATAATGAGATCCTATTTTTTCCCAAGTCGCTTTATCACTGAATAAATATAGCAAAGTTTTGCAACGTAACTGTGCGCACAAAAAACAATTTTCATATAATAGCAAATTTTCGAAAATAATATATTTGTTAAGCCTAGAAACTCAGAATATAAACGCAAAGTTCTTAATACTTATACATGGAATTACCACTTTTCAATGTGGATGAGGAAAAAACAATATTCCTCAAAATGAAATCAATCACTATTAAGTACTCCAAAATGTTTCTATTTCGTTAACACTTGTGAGATGTTTAAAGAATACAACATCTGCAGTAAAGCAAAGTAAAAGCATCCTAAAATGATACTTTATTTTTTATTTTAAAATTAATTTCTAGGTATTTATCTATAGTAGAATGAAAGTTTCAATATGAATCTTAGAATGAATACTAGCATATTTACTTCATAATATGAACTATACTGCCGTAATTCTATGAATAGTAATTATATAGTTCTGCTTTGTAAATTTATTTATTAAATTCATTGTAAATTACTAGGAATTATTCCTCGCAAGGAATATTTATTCACTACATTATTCTAAGGTACACCACTTTTTCACGTACATAGATGCATCTAAACGTTTCCTGTCTAAGACACGTATAAAAGAAATACGGTCTCCTTGTTCATGGATACACATTTTACATCGTTACATAAGCAGCTGTGTCTTGGAATTCATTCTGAAGACATACCATGTAACATGGGATCCGAGGTACAAAGATATTACTTAATATGTTTGTCATAACTATCACTGCCATCAGAATCTAAGCAACATGTTTTCAATAACACCCTATTTTCAATCATTTTATAATATTTTATAGCAATTAACTTGGCTTTATTTACATTAAATAATTTGAATGCAATTATTACATAACTGCATTGGCTTTTGAAATTTTATTTGCAATTTTTCTTCAAAACTGAAAATAATATTACAATTTTAAAGAAAAATTGTAAATGAAATTTTAAGTACAAAGCTTTCGTTCGCCTCAAGTACTTTTATCTAAATATTAAGAATTCTAGAATTAGATTGATACATCGGTTCAATTCCCGATGATAATTTGCTGTCTTAAAACAATGATAAAGTCTCGTGCGACGCAATTTTTATACCTATTCCGAAATTAGTGTACTGATTTGCAAATTAAGCACATGCATATTAAAAGCCAATAAACATACAGCCAAAAAATTCTATTAAGTAGGCCATCTAGTCTATATTTTAGGCTTTCAGTGTTGCTATGCATATTGTATTAAAACCTGTACTTTGCAAGAAAAATACTGCACTCACATTCATGAACTTCAGAAATATGAAGAAAGCTCACTTTCACCAAGATCTGTTTTACTACAGCTAGCAGATAAATCAGACTTCTTTTTAACATTAATAGTGGAAGCCTTAGCTTCTTCTTCGGGTGTTGACGGCTTTTGCTCAGGCGATTGAACTGAAAAAATAAATAAACAATTAAACATATGATACGTAGACCGCTAAATCATGATATAATAACCCTTAAAGATCAACATAAAATGTAGATATACATATAACTATAATAATTCTCAAAAGATAATTTCATTCAGTAACATTTCATATCTTATAGTAAAACAATTTTAATAGCATAATTGACTATTTCCAGCTTTTACCACAAACAGAAAGCGAAATTCGCAATCAGGTTTCAGGGTCTAAACAATCCTACAAGGAGATGAAACCAATTTGTTTCTATAGTGCTCTGTAAACACATTTTTTTAGAGCAAGTTAAATTAATGGCAAATAATGCAATAATAAATAAAAATAGCAGATCTCACTTTATTTGGACGTTAACTTGAGTTATGATTTCACTCAAAAAAACTGAAAAATGAAGGACCCGGATTTCGGGCGCTCTGACTAAATTTAAATCCTAGCAACAATGCATAGAATTTACAATGAAATGCAGTATCGCATTGGAATTCGTTTTTCGATTTAATAACAATCCTGTATTAAATGTATTATATACACCAATATATAAAAAATCCATAGCATAACCAGGACTTAATGTAGTATTATAGGGTACTGTCTCCCTCCTTCCAGTATAACAGTAGCTCACTCGGCGCATATTCGAAAGGTCCAGGTCTCAACGACAGCACTGCATATTTATCCCATCCCATCCCCTCCCTCTAGCTTCAAAATAACCTAATGACTTATGCAACATTAAACTTTCTTTAAATCCGAAAATAATTTTTTTTTTGTTATATTCAAGACGGAATGCAGATAAAGCACTCAGATTATGCAGTCATCGATTATCAGAATTGTACAAATTTTATCTTATTGTTTTCAATTTATTAAAATTATTTTAAAACTTAACTCAAAAACTAAGAAATCAAAGCATTCTGATCTTTTCTGTTGCAGATCGAATTCGTGATCAATATTTATTTTTTTCTGTTACACTGCTCATAAATATATAGATCATTAGGATATATTGAGAAAAGGCTTTGAAGCACAATTTTACAAAATTTCCAGCATGACACCCAAGACTGCACATTGAACGGAATCGCTCCATTTAACAGGGCTCATACATCACTGCATGTCAACCACTGTTCAGAAACTTTAAAAACCTCCGTAAGGACGTGCCCACACCCTTCCGGGTGTCAATTTCTAATTTGAAAATATAAACCTCGTGCTATGCAAGAGTGATTTCTCTTTTTTGCTTTACTAATCAATTCAGGAGCGTAGGAAACAAATCAACAGCACGTTTATGAAAAACAATGAACTTTCATAAAAGAAAAGCCTTGAGCTGTAATGAAAGATGCTTGCAACTTCATAAACTGTAATGGCTTTAAATAAAAGGGTGCTTTGTTGTCATTACATTTCTTCTTTTTTTTTAATTTACAGTACTAAGATAATGCTGTCTGATTATATATTTTAAGTTGCTTTATGGATATATCCCCCTCATTTTATTCAATACCTATTTTTTTTAACGTTTTCAAAAGATTAGATCTCAAAGAATTGATTTTTAAGGTACTTAGGTGTTTCATAAATACTGGAATTCACAGCTATAGCTCTGTTATTTATAAATAAATCAAAACTTAGAATGCATGGACTCATTTCTGAAATACTGTGGAAGGATTTAACCCGTTCATGAGCGACGCAACGATTCCACTCTGCCCAGCCTGGAGTTGCTCATACGCGAAGAACTCCGATCAATCTTTTCAGCATAGTGTCGCGTATACGTAACTTAAAACGGAACAATTTTTTTTGAATTTTTAAATGCCAGTTGATGGTGCTAAATGGTAACGGTTTTCACATCAATTAAGTCATCTTGCTTTTCACCTTCACACACGAGCATCAGTTTCTGTTCTGTACTTACGGTTTTGAGAGATTTTTTGGTATAAACACACTGGGAATCAGAATTGTTTAAGTTAAAGGAAAACCGGCGTGTTTATTTCGTTAGAAATTTCTTTTTTTATTTTCATTTTTATTCTTTGCGATCTGCAGTAGTAAAAATTTCTTGGTTAATTAAAAGATAACTTTACAGCATTATTACAGAAGGAGAAAGACGTCAGCTTTCCCAATGCGTGATGGATTTTACTTGCTCGGCGAAAACAGCCGTCATTGTCCTCTGTGTCGATCCTCGTTTTGAATTATTACACACATACCAGAATTACTAAAGTGGAATTTAATACCTGCAGATAATTATTGCTCTTACATTTTCTTTTACATTTCATATTTTTAATTTTGTTTTTACGTGTATAGAGTTTCTTTTGATGCGTGCAGTTATAATTTTATTATTTCGCATATTTCATTTATTTCTATTCTGATATTTTTTACACTAATACGTATTAAGAATTAGTATATTAAGCACGTGATTTCACAAATTGAGGACATTATATTAAAATGCTGATTTTTCTGTAAAAGTAAGCTTAACTGCTGAAAATGCATGGGCCGGTGGCGACGTTCCATTTCGGGATGTTTGGTCCCGTGGTTGCGCTTCGTTCTCCAGGCACTAGCCCTCAAGGGTTTAATGGAAAGGAGATGGTTCAATTACATCACTGATGAAAAACAGCTTTTAAATTTCTATCTATGTAGGAAGAAATCACAACTAATTATAATGAAATATTTCCCAACTTTAAACCGCTTTAAATCTGTTACGACTTTAATAATTTTCAGACGAATAATTATGATAATTATACAGTAATAATGATTAAACCTTTTATGCAGAATTAAAAAATTGAAAATTTGTATCTGCAAGGAAATTCAAAGTCTGTAGTAATTTTTTGAGTTCCCAGCAAAGGCGAGTTTAGATTAGTTATTTGAATGCAACAAAGCACACAGAAGTTATCTACGGGAAAGCCTAGCTACAGAAGAACAAAGAAAGGAAGCGGAATGGCCAGACCTCTCAGCAGGTAGGGGCACTGAAGAAATGTGAAGTTTTTAAGAATATGTGCCTACATATGGGAACAGAAAATAGGAGGAATCTAAAAAGTGGCTTGTATTGAAAACATTAAAATTTATTGTAGAAGTGGATTTTCAAGAATTAGTTGCTAGCTCATATTTTGTTCCTAGCTATATTTGGCATTAAAGCCTTTTTTAACAGTGTTTCAGCTGCTTCTTGGAAGAGAAGCTGATTAATTAAAATTTGTGTTCAATCAATAATGAGTCATGTAAGAACTTAATGGTTTCCCTCTTTCGATTGAAAATGGAGTAGCTAAAAGCATTATATTTTGATGAAGCTATAAAAACATTTTCAGAACTCAAAGCTCGCAGAAAGTAATTTTAGCTTTTTTTATGAATAGAAAAATTAAAAATACTTTTTAAGATCATCAAAAATGGCAGAATAGTAACCTTTTTTAAATATGTTTTGTCTGCTAGATGCAAGTAGTTCTTTTCTCGAGTCTTCAGATTTTTTGTTTTGCAAATCATTTTAATTATTTAATTTGAAGTAAATAAATATTAATCGTATATTTTTGTTAATATTTTGAAAGGTAATCATTTCAATAGGGGGGAGGCGCATTCCGTCTTGGGGCTCAACAGCTGCAGGTCTGCTTGCCCGAGATTGATCACGGATCGAATTCCTACTATTCAGCATTGTTAACCAATCGGATATTCGTACAGACCTTGTATGCACCACCTTGTATTACTTTAGGCTTTATATCTGCGTGTCAACACATACACACACATGCGCATATGTACATAACAGAAGAATACCGATATCTACACCATTGTTAATGGTAAACCGTTATAAATTATCAAAAATTTAAACTAAATTGCAAGTTACCCTTTAAAAAAAACACATGAATTCATGTAAAGTCTTTAGTTGCAAATCACACCGAGATGCACCGATGTGCTGGTTAAATATGATTTTTTAAAATTTGTCCAAGTTTATGAGACTTTCAGTCTTTATATGAAGGTACAACTCTGTTAATTTTATTCGTGTGTGATAATTAGATAATTTTAAAATAATTGATATATCCAGTTACTCGAATATATATCCTATACCGAACCCAGACCGTCAGAGGCTGATATGCAAATTTAAAACTGGCTGTCTTTTTTTTACAGAAATATAATATGTTTGATGATTTCGTAGCCCACATGCTGTGCACCATCTTGTCTTCCACTAGGATCGGTCCTGAATGTAAGCTACATTTGTCCGCATAGCAAAGATACTCTTGCACAACGAAACACTCGCATCACTCTGAATAAGCATAACCTGTTACCCGTTTCGCTGTGAAGCGGTTATAAAGTGGCATCCAAAAATCAAAACAAATGCGATGAAAATCCCAAAATGATAGTACATTTTAAGTACAACTTTCACTTAAATTCGAAGAATATATGAAAGACTCCTACTTTCCTCTCTTAAATAATTCAATTTAAATAATGCGCATTTTTCAAATAAAGATCATGTATAAAATTTATCTTATTGGTAAGATGAAAATACTTTGTTAATAAGTACAAATGTACACGATACCTATATTGAAGATAAATATAGAAGCGAGTAAGTAAAATTATTAACTTACTTTTATCTCCCGGCCTAGCTTTTTGGTGAAGGTAATCGCAGTAAGGTTTCTTGCAACCACCGGGTTTGCTTTCAAAATAACACAAAATCACGCTCTTATATACCTACAAAAATATTTTACAATATTATTATCAAGAAATTAAAGTATAAATATATGAATAGAAATTCATATACAAATTCAAGAGTTTTTTAAATAAATTAGTCACAAACAAACTAACTTAAAACATGAAACCGAGAATTCATGTTCAGTTTATTTCTTAAAAGTTTGTGAATTTTTACCAAGAAAGTTAAAAATCATAAACAGTCCATTACATAAAAGGGCAATCAAGAGGCAATTACACAATAAATTTCTTAAAACATAGCAAACTGAAAATCAGTGAGCGTAAAATAACTTATAGCAAAAATCATCTGATATATCACTAGTAGGAAATTGTCTACTTCGTAAAAATTGGGATCTGATTTCGAGATAACGCAACAAAACGAAAATTTTTTAAATAATGGAAAACCATGAGAATTCGGCATTCTACCGCTATTCTATCAAGAACTGTGTTACCGATATAACAATATGAGAGTATTACTAAATAGCTAAAAATCATTCACTATGTTTTGGTTTGTTAGTCGCAAAAATGTTCCTTAAAGCAGAGGAATGAGGAATTAATCAAACAGAATTTAAAACTTGAATCTAATTAGTGTTTTAAAATTAATGTGCAATGAATTCAAAATCAAACAAAGAGACAAAAAAAAAAGACGGGAAGCTGCAAACAACTTCACGATCGTAATAGAGCCGGCCTTTTCAGTGATTAGGCTCACCAGCCGCCGAATGGTAAAATCACTGAACACTGGTAGTTCGCTCTGAGATTCGAATCTTTCAAATGGGCTGGTTGCATGGGCAACTTCCCCATATGTAACATGTATATCAACCAGTTTCCTTTAAAAAGCCATCTACGAAGGTATCCCTTTCCCTAGGCTGTCAAGTGCTTTGTCATAGCCAACTAAACTTTAGAGACTTTTCAGTCATATGGCTTGACTATCTACTTGTAGTTTACACTTGCATTATTATTATTTTGCTTTTTAATTGAAAAAAAAACTGCATAAAGTAAACTTTATCATATTGTATATTATATATTCACAAAAAATTTCTCTCCTCCTTTCATTTTTCGGTTGTTACAGTTATATTAAACCTCATGGTACAGTAACTTTTGGCCTATCAAACTTAAAGTGAATTAATCATCTGAAGAGGGTACTAATTAGTATGTCTTTTTGGTGGTTTCAGTTCAGTAACCCCATATTTTTTCTGCATTAAACACATTTGCATTCTTCTCCTTGCATAAATGCCTAAATATATAAACAGCTAAATAGAACAAGTCATTTTGGTGACTATAAAATGACAAAGAACTTTTCGCATCGCTGCAAGTGCTTTCAATTATGTTTGCGTGACATTGTTTCAGAATCCGTATAATGAATTGAATGATTGACTTTACATGACCAAAACCTTCTCGTGAAATTACATCGTATGCCTTCAACCAGTCATTAAAGTATCCGGTTCTATCTATTCTTTAATGATATTGAATAATGTTTCCTGAGTCCTATTGGTTAGTGCAAACAGAAAAAAACTTTCCCGAGCCTCTCAGCAACCCACTGACCCTCCACTCTATGTCGTTTACCATACTTTCTTTTATCAAACTTAAATTCATCAATTTCGACGATCTTACGTACACCATCTGTTTCCTCAGACATCAGCTCAGCGTGATTAAGTTCATTTCGCTAACGAACTGACGCCAATCAACAAGAATAGCTGACAAAAAGTCAAAATCATCAGCGATATAGCACGCACACGTTCCCCTATTTTAAACGTTAAATAGTAAAATACCTCCTCCAGCTGAAGCTTACTACGCAAAAACCAAGACTCTTACCTATAAGACTTTTGAGACAGTCACACTTTCCCCTCCTCAACATTCCTGCATATCCACGTAAAACATTAAAAATGGTCTTAGGGCCAAGCTTCATAACCCCGCCACACTTTAGGCAAATTAAATCGCCTTTAACTAACCCAGCTATCCTTAAAAACTCAAGAAATAAATATTGATGATTGATGATAAAGGTATTATTTGGAAACTCCTGCCTACCCAAAGTTGGCCTATTATTGGAATAAGTGGAACTAACTTTATCGTCTAATAAACCCTTATACTTAACAATTACACTTAAACTGGAATATATACTGACAAAATAGAAACGATAGTAAAAACTTATTTGAAATGCAAAACAAAAATTTACCGAGTCCAAACGAGCGATCCCACGCGCACTGCACAGAAAAAAAATGAGGTTACTGAATTAAATTCACGTAATCCAGGATTAACAATACGGAAGAAATGCTTTTGCGGAAAGCTGAATTGAAAAGTGGTGGGAAAGACTCAAACATATTTTAACACACAAGTAAAGAATGTTTGCATGTACTGACCTAATACTGTTACACAAGAGCCAGTTTCCGACTCTCATATCTGAGCAAATCAGATTGGTTGTTCAAATTTGCGAATCTTGAGCGCGCAAACTGTCGTGTCATAAACGACGCTGGCCAAGGCCAACTAAATATAGATATCTAGAATTTAACATAGGCTGGCTCGTATCTTAAATTTTGACAGGTAATGCAGCCGAAAAATGGGCTTAGCCACATTTCGTAGCTCAAAAAACTCGTATATTAATCCCTTGTATCTCAAGGAACTACTGTTCTGTCTTTCAAGTCAATATTTTCAAGTTTTACTGTATAAAGTGGATTTTCTTATGATGCGCCAAACTCATCAAGTTTTGTTGTAAGTTAGTTTTGCTCCTAATCTGTATAATTATATATTTGTGCAGTAAATTGATAGTTAACAGGAACACAATATTTACGGATTTGACCCAGTTCCCAGCAACAAAGTAACTGCTACTCTAAAGCTAGTCATATGATTTTTAAAGGATTTCAGTGCAAATCAGTACTATTTTTTCTCCAGTCTACTCAGCAACATGTAACTCAGTGTTTCATAAACTCAAAAGTATAACTCAGTTTTATATAATTAGAATAGGTGGGCCCAAATAGAATACTCATTAGAAACCATGATAAAAAATAAATAAAATAGTAATTAATAGAACAATGCGTAAGTAATTAACATAATGAGCAATTAAGGTTAAATTAAGTATAAGTAGTAAATAAGAATATTAATAATTAATTAAATTATTGCTTATGATAAGATTTTTTTTCCTAATACGGCGAATCAGTCACACTGAAAAATGCAGGGATCATCTTCTCTGGAGTTCCGACTGAATTGTGGTTTCGCTCAAAAACTGAGAGTAAGCCCTAATTATGTATTAGACACAGGAATTTTCTTTTTATTCGAAGTATAACTCTCTTGCAATTTTTATAGTTGTTTGAATACTATATATATATATGATTACTAATCGATTAATCAAAGTCCATAATTTTTCTCGCTTAATGATATTAATATACGACCACAGGTTATGAATAATAATCTACGATTCCTATTCTATGAATCTATTATTCGTATAATACTTTTAAGTATTTAACTTCTTAATTTTATGAAGTTTTCTTTGAAGTTTATACCTCAATCTGAAATTTCCAAGTGGCTAATCCGCCCTTCCAATACATTTTCAAATTTTCATCAGGTTGAATGTATATAACGCATATCGACAAACATTTAACGTTCCCGTAACAGAATATCTGCTCATCTGGGGGGGGGGATTCGAATTATATGTTGCAGTTATGAAATTGATCTATTAAATAAAGTTTGCTGTGTTCCAATGGAGTTTGCTTTAATTACGAAACAAGCATTACAATATTCTTCGCACTTAAACCATAAAATTCAATTCAACAGCAATATCACAGCATATCTATAAGAAACAACATATCTTTAGAATTTCTGAGACACAGTCTCGCCCGCTGAAGATAATTTTTTCTCGCTTTGAAATAATTGAGTTTGCAATCAAAAACTCATTAAAATTTTACAAAATTTTAAATAGATAATAAAACAAATTCGAAATTTGGGCTTCCAAGTGTTCATGTTCGGTTGAAGGACTACGTTATTCGAAATTGGATGGCTGTAGGCACCGTTGTTTTTTCACAATGCGAGAAACATCCATGCATTCATGCGTATTCTTCATTATTTAGTTTCTTTAAATATAATACATGACGCTAACATTTGGTGGCAAGAGTTTGAAAAGTGAATCCACGCATAAAGTGGAACGATGCAAAATGCGTTTTGAGACTAATGGAACTTTGGGAATAAAAACGGAAAAGGATTCCGTGCCATTCTTGATGTCATAGGCAGTATTAAATAAACTGTACAAATTAATTTATTTTATGTGCATTTAAAGGAGACTTAACGACGTATTTAAGATTAAAAGAGCAATTGCAGTTCCTAAGACTTGAAAGCTTATATAATTATTCAAAACACATTTATATTCCTTCAACTGCAAACAAATAGAAACACAAAAAATAACTTACTTTCTTGTAACTGTTATAGTGAGAGTTCTGACCTTCAAATTTTCTTTTTCTCTCCATTTCTCTACGGCTGATGTAGAAAACCCGGTCTAAACTTTATAAAGAAAAAATGAACATGCATTAATGAATGTGTAATGAAACTGAAATAAAAAAAAGAATGAAAATTATTAAAGTATTAATCACTTTCGAGACATGCAAAACGCAAGTTGAATTTCGTCAATCGGCACGGTAGAAGGGGAGATATCGAACTGTCCCCCCTTTTTTTCCCGCAGTGTATTTTATCTAAAGACAATTAAAGTTATTGCATTTTTATTAAAAATTTTCATATAAAATGAATATAATCTTCTTGTTAATAGTACTAACTTGTGCTCCAGATGTCACATGATATGTGATTGTACTTTTTAACTGTCAGTCTGGCTTTATTGATGTTATCCGCAGCCGCATCTTATATTCTACATTTAATCTTTTTTATTTTTCACATTATGCCGAGTAGTATTAAATTTTTTATAGCTATGCAAGAAACGTCTGGGTATCTTCTATGAATCTGCAGCCAAAAATTTAGGAACTGCTCCAGCTTAATTTAAGATTTTAAAGTCAAATGTGTTGAAATGTCGCTTTCCTTCATTGGCAAGTTCTCTATTTTATCATAGTACTCGAAAGGGTATTTTATTCTTTGATACTCAGGCTTCTCTTCTGGAAAATATTCTTTTACAGTTTTCTTCAACTGAAAAAGGTGCTCCATTATATAAATTTTAATGCTGTCGTCTAAATGTAATTCATTTTCCTGTAGAAAGGTGTTCAGTTTTGCTAAGCACAACACGCCACTCCCTTTACACATGGGTCATATATCGAATTTTTATTTTGACTTGAGGAACCATACTTTCATGTACTCCGGCCACTAAAAAAAGGGGAAGTTCTACATCGCACCTTTTATTGGGCCGATTGACGAAATCCAAATTGCATTCTTCACGTTTCGAAAGCGCGACTTAGGATATATTATATTTATATATAGCATTGTCCTAACTTAGTTATATTGACACAATATCCGAATTTTTCTGGAATAACATAACAATTCCTGTCCATATTTCGATTTGAAGACTCAAATTATGCCCAGAAATTGAATTTTGTAATTTTGGGAGGGGAATTTATGGAGAAATTTAAAAATTTAACTTGGCGGATTTTTTTTAGTTTGCGCCAAAAATAATTCATTTGGCGAACTTCTTAATTTATGCCAACCTATTTTCCTTTCCTCTCACTTCATTGTAATTCATTGTCGAAGTCATTGTGCGTACTTTCAAATTATTCTGGCTGAGTGCGTAAACCACAGTTTCGTTAGTATCGCTTATAATAAATACGACAAATTTCAAAATGCGCCAAAATGTAAATTCAAGTATATCTTAGAAAATTTTTAATAAAATTCTGTAATTCTTTTGCAGGTACGCTTAGAAATCCATCTACTTTTAGATGAGGGGAAACATTTTATAGGTTATAATCCAAAATTGTTTTAAAAAAATTCATAAGAATTAGTATTTAAAAATGCAAACTTTAAAAATCAACGAAATTTATTTGGAATGAACATAAATTTCGAAATAAGAAAGGAAGAATCAATCAAGTTTAAGAAAAAAAGATATATTAATAAATATACACGAAATTCAATTAATATGGAGGAGCTAAAATTTTCAGAGCTAATATTTTAAAAACTATTCCCGCGATTTTTACAAAACTTGGCATTTTGGCATACTTTGAGTCTCAGAATCGAAACATGGGAAAAAATTAGCATGTCATTTCAGAAAAAGTTCGGTTTTGTGTAAAAATACCTGTATTAGATCAATACTATATATAAATCTAATACATATCCTAAAGCGGGCTTTCGAGACATGAATAACGCAAGTTGAATTCCGTGAATCAGCTCAGCAGAACGGGAGATACATACTGTTCCCCCTTTCTTCCCCGCAGTGTTGTTTACTGCTGATATTTACAGGAGTTATTTAGAAGCATATTGTTTTTAAACAGATCATTTCTGTTTTAGGTTGTAAGCATGATTAGCTATAAAAATGCGTATTTGTAAAGACGAGAAATTAAATTAAGGTAAACAGAAGAGAATGTCCAACTCATTAATGTGCATATGTAACACTTTATCTGTACACATAATATAGTCAAATAAATGCAAGTTACCCGTTTTCCCAGAAAAATTTCAAATATGTCAGGATCAGAACGGTAAAAATTAGTCTTACAAAATTTTCATAAAAATCTCACATTAATTAAATAATATTTTCTACATAAATTACATAAAAGTTTACTTTACATCAATTCTAGCAATGCGGGCACAATCCCTTTAACGGCTGTTTTGCAAACAGCTCTAAAGACAGCTGTGCAACACCACTATACTCGGACACGATAAATAATCCCGATGGAGAAATTGTCCTTGTACGAGAATGTCAACAATTATTTCGAATTAACATATAAAACGTGCGAGGATATTCAAAATTTTAAATAAGCATAAGGCCCCTCAAAAATTTTTAAAGATCTCCAGAAGGAGAAAAAGCAAAACTCGAGCTCGTTATAAAAACAAAGGTTAACAGTCATAATAATATTCTTAGAGCAAGTACGGAATAGCATAGAAGTCATTTATACCACAAACGAAATTTTAAAACATGCAATTACAAATGCCAAAACACACGAAAATACATACAATAATTTGCTATCGAAAAGTTGAGAAAAATAGAAAAAGAAGGTAATGTATAAAACTGGTGTGTGCTTCCAAGTAAATTTTGACCGAAAATTTCCTAAATATAGAAAATAGTATGAATGGTTTATCAACTGGAATGCGGGCTTCCCTAATTATCTGTAATTCTTCCAGCTATGATATATAATCTGTCAACGATAAGTGTAATCCGAAAACATCTCATTAATTTATTTTCAAATTTTTAAGAAATCAATAAATGTACTGAAAATATTTTCTGAATTTAAATGCTCTTTTGTAGGGTTAGGAAAGTTTCTTTTCAGCCCCTTTGTACAGTCAACAACTTTTTTAGGTAAGAATTTTTGAAGGCTTAACTTTCGTAGCGGTTTGAGTATTTTCTATTTTATGCAGAGCAATGTTTTCCTCCGAATTTTTTCTGTGAATTGTTGAATAGTTCGGGCCTCGTGCTTGGTTCTGCCACATGGTTTTTATTTTGAGATCTTTTCTTCATATTTAAAGCATTTTTAGAGCATAATTTAAAATTTGAGTGATGGCCCAAATTACGGTTACAGGAACTTTCTTTTCTTTTATAAAAAAAGAAATGTAAAATTGTAATACGTTAGTTTAGTAATTTTTAGTGCTAATACGTTAGTTGTATAAAATTTTTTTCTAGCAATTCGGGCGACAAGCTCATAATCGTCTGTTTACAAAACGTATGAAAGTATAACGCTAAGAATAAGAAGAAATATGTATCATTCGCCCAAAATCGGCTTTCTAAGCCTTTTCAGGTGACCTTGATTAGTGGGAACTAGCTCAGCTTGTTAGCATTAATACTTTCCACAAGAAAGTTTCCCTTAATTTTGAAGCTCTTTTATTTGGCCCTGTTGGTAATGTTCTAGCGGAATTCTTACCCTTCAAGTACCTTTCATTACAAATTACTAATTTTTAAAACTCATACCTCTATGAACCAAGCCAAAATAGACTTTTTCCTTCTCAGCTAAATAATATTTCAGAATCATTAACCAAAGTCAAAGTATATTCTAATTAAAATTAAGCAAATTAATAGTACTTTGCAATTAAAAATCTTGATTCTAAATTCTGTTCGAAATGTAACATACAGCTAGCTAATCTAATTACTAACTTTAAGGCACCGGAATTTAGCATTCTTTGATAGCGTCAAAACTCTTTTTTTTTTAATATATATTAATAAAAATCATGCCTACATTGGTACCAGGTGATTTTAACATCTTAGAAAATAAGGAGTCATGATTTTTGTCACAGTTTAAAATTCATTAGAAGTCCAATAAAAATAACTGGCCTAACAAGATTACACATAAGAATATACTGTCATATAATATGCGATAAAACAAGGCAAATACGTTAACTGAGATTTTTATTAACCAGTCATACCAATCAGATTAAAAATTTTAAAAAATTCAAAATAGTCTGAATGCTTTCATATTTTATATTGCACCCAATCGCTGAGTTTGTTAATTTATAAATTCGTTAAAGTTTTACAAAATATGAAATTAAAACACACTCTTAATTGCAAATTTGCCCTTCCACATGACCATATAGGATCGAAGGACTACGTTATTCAAAATTTGATAACTAGGTACCGTTGTTTTTTGACAGTGCCAGAAACATACATATCTGCATGCAGATTCTTCACTGTTAATTTGTTTAAATATAATGCAGGCTTTAACATTTGATAGCAACAATCTGGAAAGTGAAACGCCATTTTATAGTGGACGACGCGAAATACCAGAATGAAATTAATAGCTCTTCTGAGAAAATTGCCGGTGTGGGTTAATAATAGTTTATACATTTATTCAATTAAATTAGTTTTAAAATTGATGATGCTTTCTCAATTAAATATGTTTTGAGTAATAAAAACGGTATTTAGTGTCCTCTTTCAGGTCAAAAATCTAGAAGTGATATGACTTCCGGAATCTCCACGTGTTTACAAAAATTTTTTCCCTATAACTATTGTTTTTTTAAGGAAGTCAACGATAAATTTCAACTGAAATAATACTTAGATATGACATTATAAAACACAACAAATTATCTCGACAAACAACAAATTAGAGTTAAATTTTCTACGACATTTAAAATCATGTATCTAAAACAAAGCGACATGCTATAATATTACAATACTTCCTTAATTATTACATAATAGCGTACTAAAAAATTCATATCTCGACAAATAAAGATTTATGCAAATATATGAAGTTTCCTTATGTTTAAAAGCTGCAGTTATAAATTAAGTAATTCTTGCTTCACTTTCCATATGAAAGCTACGTTGCATTATAATTTAACAAGAAAATTAAATTAACTGAGCATGATGTCTTACACTAAATTAATGTAGAAAACTTTAATGTTTACAAGATTGAGAGGAACTTACCAGTTGATAGCAAGACTTCAAATACTTAATCCAGAACACAAAAATATCTTTTCTTCGGAAATCAAAAACGGGAAACTACCACATCTAATGGATAGCGTCCAAATGAAACACGCAGGTAAACTCATCTGAGAATATATATAATGTCAGTGCTTCGCTATCCAATAGAAAGAGATCTCCTTTATATGACGAAACTGCAAAAGCCCAGGGCATACACGTGATTGCTAAGAAAAACAACAGAAAAATTCATCCGCTTCCTCCCCCACTAGAAAAATGAAAAGCTTTTGTGTAAAAGGTAGAGCAAGTAACCTTGTAGAGAAATACCTTATCAGCTACATAAAGAATTTGTTGCTTTCTTTGACGGTCTTGACCACCTCAGTACGTCTATTGCACCTGCTGTCTTCCTAGGCCTAATCAGATACACGTGGTAAACGCGTGCTTCGATGATCTGATAACAAATGCATTTTTAATGCAAATTGCTGGGTAATTATGAGTAATGAACTGCATAATCGCATTCACAGTTAATTAAGTATTTATTTTGGATTTTTATTAGATTTAAGATTTATGCTTTGCGTCAGTCTTGCCATAGCGCCTAGTTGCTAAGCTATGGTGCGAATTTGCGTTTTCTTAATTTAATTTTGTGTGATTAATTAATTTTTTTTAATTAAAAAATTTTTCTAAGGTTCTGGATTTTTCACAGCACTTATAGTTACCCCCAAGCTTTCGGTTCAGGCGACTGTCAGGGGCCTTAAGTGTTCCCCGCCTACGCATCCGTCGGCAGAGAAGGCGTCCAGTCAGGGCTCTGTTCTGGGGCGTAGGACTCAGCATTTTTTGAGCCCTGGATTTTGGATTTGTTTTATGCGAAACCATGGAAAGGCTCGTAGATCACTCCCATGCGCACATCACGGAACTTGAATATGTCACAAGCAGCAATGGATCATTTACCGAAGTAGAAAGTAAATTTTAGAACTTTCTAATTAGTTCTTTTGAGATGGTTTTAGCCATGCAAAATGAATACGGTAAAAAGGAGGAAAAAATAAATCGAGCAACTTTCTTACTTATTACATAAGCTAGCACCAGCCATGAAGCTGAAAATGAAAAGCGCGCTAGAAGCCCGATAAATTTACGCTCTGACACCACAGCCAGTGCTGATGAAGAAATTACCCTAGATCAGGATTTCAGTTCAGATGAGGATATCCAGAAGCGCAGACGTGGCGATCAGACAATAAGAACAAAAAATCATAGTCAAGCTGCTAAAAAAGTTAAACTTAGCACACAAACACAGCTTATCTCCCCCAGAATCATGACAAGCCCTACCAGTAGCATTGAGGTTGAAACTACCAGCACTACAGTGGTTGAAAACACTCCTACGAAAAGTGTAGAAATGGCTGTGAATCAATCTGATGAAATACAAACAGGTACAAATAACGATAATTATAAGGCTGTCAACAGTGACACGAACACACCCTTCAGGCTACCACCAATTATCCTGCAGGAAACCAAATTTAAAGGGACTTACATTAAGAATTTATTTCACTAACATAAGTTCGATTTCACAGGATTAAACATCTGAACTGGGATTGACGGTTTTGCCAGAAACAAGACAGTTATCGGGGCATATTAAAACTGTTAAACGAACTTAATGTTGAACAACCTTCGTATATCCTCCCTGAGGATAAGAATCTCAAAGTGGTTATTAAAGGTTTGCTTTAAAGCACTAAAATTGAAGAAATACGAAGTGATCTTGAAAGTCTAGAATATAAAATACTAGTTATTAAACAAGTGAGTAAAAGGAGAGAAGGGGAAGTAATTAAGCTTCCCCTTTATTTAGTTACGCTCCCAAAAACTGAAGCCGCAAAGGCCATATATGATGAAAAATATTTGTGTGACTTAAAAGTCAACATAGTTGAGTACAAAGGTAGGCAGGGACCAATCAAATGTTTCTGCTGTCAGGGATTTAATCACACCCAGGCAGGTTGCAACTACCAACCCAGATGTGTTAGATGCGGTGAACCTCATTACATCAAAGATTGATCTGACTGGGGAAACATGGACAAACCACCAGTGTGCGCGAACTTCGGACAATCTGAAACCTCAAGTTTCAAGGGGTGTGAGAAATTTCCTAAAAGGGAAACGGAAAAGCAACAAGCTTACCCAAGCAGAATTCTAGAAGATAAGTCATATTCACAAGCATTATCTTCTGGGTTACACTCAGATAACATAAGTGAAGCCCGTAAAATTTTCAACGATTTAGCAGAATGCGTCTCGGTAATAAAAAGCGCAGGTTTCCTGCAATTTACTCAGCAAATTAAAGAAATAAATAAATAAAACTGCCGAGAAACAACCCATACAGTAAACTCAAAGAATAGGTCATAACAACCTAAATAGAGCCCCTGTCCAAATCATGACCTGGAACGCGCACAGCGTGATTAACAAAACACACGAACTTCAAAATTTCTTAATAACCTACGATGTTGACATTGCTCTGATTACAGAGACCCATGCCTGCCCGAGCAACAATTTGAAAATTCCAAATTGTAACTGTTTCAGGTGTGATTGTTTGAGTTATACAGGTGGGGTGGGGGCTTGCAAGCTTCGCAAAAGATCCCTACAAGTTTGCCTTATCAGCGAAAATCTACATAACGGCTGCGAAGTGGTCACGATCACTGTCTTACTCCCGCACTACGGTATTGTCTATTTTAGGTCTATTTACAATACTTCTAAAAACCGGCTTGATGAAAATTTACTCACTGAGTTACTTTCTGTAGATAAGCAATCCATTTTATGTGGAGATTTGAACGCAAAAAATGTCGAATGGGGATGTCGCAAATCTAATAAGAGCCGCGAACAAATTCTAGAATTTGTAAATAATAATCCCATTTACTTCTTCGCGCCCGCCGGATATACGTATCTGCTCGGAAACTCCCGAAGAGGAGACATCTTGGATCTCATTCTGGCAACGACTTCTATCTCTGTGTATGTTGAGGTTAAGGTGGAATTAAATTCTGATCATGTGCCCATCTGAGCTACGCTATGCACTAACAAAGCAGATGAAACAAAGTACAGGATTAATAAGGACTGGAACATTTATTCTGTTTACCTTAAGAAGCATCCGCGTCCAAATAAAAGTCTTAGCAATTGTAGTGATATACATATTGCCATAAATACTCTCTCAAGGCCTACGAACGTGCGTGCAAGAAAGTACCAATGGAGCAGAATGCAGAAAGATTGCAGCGGCACATCAGAATTCAAACTAAAGAGCGTAACAAATTAAGAAAAAGTTGCAGAATTTCGTGGCCTCCGAATATCAAAAGGGAAATCAGTAAATTAAATAGAGACATGAAGGATAATATCTATAAGCACAGAAAGAAGAAATTGAATGATAAAATATCTAGTTTCAATGAGCCAAATAACGCCTTCTGGGCTTTTGCACGAAATTTGAATCAGAAACCCACCTGCAACAAATCTATTTATGAGGAAAACTGCATAACGCTCACCAATAAAGATAAAGTTAAGTTAATGGCCAACATCTGGAAAAACAGTTCGAACCAAACCAAGAGCCCTACGACCCTACCTTCGCATACCATATCAATTATTTCATAAAAGACTGGATTAGTGGCATCAGCCCTAGAAATAAACCAGATTTCGCAAATCCCAAGGAGATATGGGAAATAATGAAGAAGCTTAACAACAGAAAAGCACCAGGCGATGACTTAATCATTAATATTGCCATAAAGAAGATGCCTTTTAATATTGTAACAAAGCATATAAGTGAATCTTCGCAAAAGTGATACTGTTTCCAAAACCGGAGGGCTTTCGCCCTATTAGCCTATTACCAGGTTTAGGCAAGATTTATGAAAGAATTATTTTACGAAGAATTGAACCCCACCTGGCTAAGCCAACGCCGTCTCGATGAATAAGCCCTGAGCACGAGAGGGGAAGTGGTCGGTGACGTCACGAGCAGAAAACCGGCGTGATGACCGTGAAGCGGCAGAAAGTATATCCTAGAAGTTTAAACCAATGATAAAGTTATAATTAGCGCGTTTTTACTACTCTCTATGTAAATTCGTATTCCGCCTTGTCTTTAAAGCCTAATTATGAATTAAAATTTTAGAAACTTATGGAATTTTTTTTAGAAATTACGAACACCTAAAATAATAAGCACTGTGCGTGAATAATTTTTTTTTGCTCAAATGGGCTGGACATTTGCATTATTTAGAGCAATATTTGACTAACTGCAATAAAATAAATTGTAAAAATAAATCTTAAGTAGTACTAAATTAATTTAAATTAAAGACAGGGCATTTTACTATAAGAAATAATGATGGCAGCTGTATATCCGTGAACAGAATGTCTATTTCCCTTATGAAATATATTTTTCACTCGTATTTCATTTTTAATTTCTGATGCAGAAATTATATTACGAGGAGATTACAGAAAAACTTTTATCATCGAAACATAAAATCAAAAAGTAGAATTTTTTAATTCATTAAATATAGAAATGTCTTGAACAGAAAAAATGTTACAAAAGTTTGTTCTAAATTTATATTTTTAACTGAAGATGTTTGAAGGGACTAGTGAAACTCTTGCTAAATCATAAAACTCGACTACGGAACAAAGTAAAATGAACGTCTTACTATAAAGCATATATACACGAAGAAACGAAAAAATAAAATTTAACATTGCATATTAACGCATTTTTATTGCCTTACGTTAACAGCACTGCAAATAAATCTTTCCTTTTACGCAGATCAGGCTTAGAATTTCGAAAACTTTCAACAGACTAGTCTATTTAATAGGAAATTAATGGTTTATGGTCTTTAAACAGTTTTTATTCGGCAAAATATTTGGCAAAAATTTGCATTAAAATCATGTGTTATGTTTATTATATTCATACAAATGTTTTTGCTTGTATATCACTTGAAATCCATAGTTTACTTCTTAAAGGCTTTTAAATCTCTCTTTTTGATTTACATGTTTTTGATTAAATTTGCTATTCGTTTCATTTAGGAAAAGTTAAAACTTTTGAAAGAATAACTGAACACATTTATAATGACTTATGATAGGAAAAGAATTATAATCCCATAATTGAAAACTATTACAAAAGCTGATTGAAAATCTCTTTTATCAAGCCGTTCAAAGTATAGAATTATTGGTAATAGCTCAAAGTTTTATTATCCCCTAAATATTTTTGTTTGCTTGATTTCTAGAAATAAAATTAGGAGTATTAATCACTGTTACATTAAAATCTGTTTTCTTTTTACGAAAATGTTACATTTATCTTGTCTAAAAACAATAATTTTTATTTGAAAAAGTACAAATTATTGATGCTGTAGATTTTCGAATGATTTTAAGAGGTAAAATTCTCAGCTCCATTAAAAAGTATGATGTAAAATAGAATGTAATTATTTATGTCATTTAAATCACTATATAGGGAGTTATTTATCTTCAAGAGCTAATAACTTTTAGTTAATAATTTTGGGAATATAATAATAACAAATTGACATTTCCTTTTATCAGAATGGAGCGGAGAGCAAAAAGCGTACTTGAAATAAAATTTCCGACCAAATGATCTATATTCAGAGACTTTACTCTCATGGCAATGTATAAGCCATGTCTGCTTTTGATGAAGTAAGACATTTTAGAATACTAATAATAAAATACTGCGTAAGAATTTTCCTTCATACCCTTTTTCGTTCTGTATGACAGAGAAACTAATGAAATTCAATTAATTCAGTACGTCTCAAAAACGCATCTGCTGTGGATCACATTAAATGGAGCTAATAAAAATTATTTTCAGTACCACACAGTTAAGTGTAAATAATTAATCTATAGAGTTTAATAAATAGTATTCAGATTTATCCTGCAGGATCACTTAAAATGTAAGACTTCTTGACCAAATGGGAAACACACCCCACCTTATAAATCATGCACTTCCTGGGATGGATCGTATCACTGTGGGGGTGCAAGCTTTTTGTTTCCCAAAGTGGTTAGACTTTGCAGCAGATTCGCTGCTTCTCACGTAAGTGAGGTACAGAATCTATTCTTCGCACTATCAAAAAGTTCTTAAAGAGCTTTTACATATCATCAGGTTAGGTTATTCAATTATGGCAAAGCACACGAGGGCTATCTGCCTAAGGGGAGGAATGCCTTCGTGGAGGACTTTCTAAGGGAAACTGGCTCGTATACACGTTACACATGGGGAAAACCACGAAAACACCCATGCAGCCAGCCCGTTCGCGGGATTCGAACCTCGGACCGAACTACCAGTGTTCAGCGTCTTTACCGCTCGGCCGCTGGTGGGCTTACATATCATCAGAGTCTTCTGCGAATCTAGTAAAACTCTTTCAAATGAAGTAGTAAAGAGTATCAGAGAACTAGTGAAGAGGCGCTTATCAGATTTCTGGTCGCCGTTCTAATATATCTGATCGTCAAAATGCCTTCTCGTTGCTGCGTACTTCTATGTAAGAGTAATTATGATAGTGCAGGTTTATTCGTTACTGTATTTCGTTTTCCTGCTGCAAAAGAATTTCGAAAGAAATGCATTAAAGCAATTCCTCGGAAGGACTTCGAGCCTACTAAATCTTCGAGGGTAAGTTTAAATTTTAAATTCTGAGATTTTTCTTCTTGAGTTTTTAAATATTTAATGCGCGTCGCCAACATCACGCCAAAGTCAACAATCTGTACTTTTACTACTGTTATTTAAACGCATTTCTTATATAATTTTCAATGCTTCGCATTATATCAGAAGGGAAAGACGCTTGTGACAGGAATAGAAGACACTTATTTTCTAATAGTGATAACTTGTTCTGTTTTTCATATTAAATTATTTTAAGTTCCCTACTTGTTTCCTTTGAAAAAAACATTTTGAAGATTCTTGACTTTTGGTATGATGCTGATGACACATGAATCTAAATGCCTCAGTTTTCCCTTCCTTTTCTAAAATAAATTAGATGCTGAAATAAATTCTAAATGCTGAAATGTGTTTAAATTTTATTAAAATAAACAGCGATACTTTAAAATGCAAATGCTTTTTCAAAAATTAAGTCTGTGATTTATTTTCAAGAAAGTAAATACCTATATCTCTGTGTTTGATTGAGACTTTCGTTTTTTCAAATAAATCACTTTATTTAATTAGTAAAGGATAATGTAATGCAATTTAAAATTTCGCATAAGCTGCAATTATGTTTAGTACCAATGTAACTTATCTCTTTCCTGTTTCTAACTGATTATTTTTAATTAGTAACTGCTCTATAAAATTACAGTTTTAAAGAATTAGAAATTTTTAAACCCGCAGAAGAATATTATATAGTATGCATGTGGTGTATTTAGCATTAAATGAGTATATTGGTATTTTACAAGATATTAAATTTAATTTCAGTATGCAAAAATTTTTTCCTTTGCTTGACATTGTAATTTAAATAAAAAAAGCTTAGTATATGTTTCTGCATACTGAGATATACACGGTTTTTTAAAGGTGTGTTTGTGATTATGGCAAAGCCTATAGTGCTATTTGCCTAAGGGGAGGGATGCCTTCGTGGAGGACATTCTAAGGGGAATTGGAGCGTTACACATGGTTAAAACCACAAAATTCCCATGCAGCCAGCCCGTTCGCGGGATTCGAACCTCAGACCGAACTACCAGTGTTCTGCGACTTTGCCGCTCGGCTGCTAATAAGCCTGGTTTGTTAATGGTACCGCAGCTTAATAAAGTTAAAATTTGGCAGATGAATGATCAGTTTAATTTAAAACCTGTTATACAACAATAAATAGATTGCATTAATGATCATCTTTCATTTTGTTCATCTTCGCTTTTGCTAAAAATGGATTTCTAAATCAAAAGATTTAATCCTTGTTTGTCTGAAGACACAAGCTTTCCTACATGGCTATATTTAACTTGGTTTCTTTGACTGGGTTAAATTTTGAAATTAATTTTTGACTATCTTTTATCGATGAGAATTTCTAGAAATGCGTATTTATTTGTGATGACAATACGAGATTTGAATTTTTCAGATAAACCCTTGTTTAACATGAAGCTGATCGTAGCATGGTTTTGCTATTTGTACCATGCCTATTTGCCTGTGAAAAAAAGAAAAGTTTTTTGCTGCTATGCACTTGTTAACAATGATAAATTTTTATGACAAAATATGCATTTCTTCGTTGTTAGCAGTCCCATAAATTTAAAATTATGAAAGAACAGATTTTTGAATTGAAATTTAAGTGAAATAAAGATAATTTTAAGCTGGGTAAGAATATATAATCTACATCTACGTAGGGACTTTCTTTCATTATTATTTTTCTGCTTTCTAATAGATAAAAAATTATGAGAGAAAAAATCTTTTTTTGATTTCAGGGTTTTTAATAAAATGAAACAAAAATTTAAGAAAAAAATATTCATCATAATATTCTTGGATATTTATAAGTAGAAATAAAATCTTTAAGCTCCCTATATGAATTCTATAAGGACATTAACAAAATTTCAGGGAACAATGACATGATAGTGCAGAAATAAAATCAATTTATATAAATTTTGATTGGAAATCATCCATTACTTGTGGTCTAATGACCGTATTTTCGGCCACAACAGAGCATTTTTTAGCTTAAAAAAGTACTTTTTACTTTTTAATTGATCGACTTAAAACTATGTAAATAAAAGGAGCTTTGTTTCAATTTTTTGTATTGGAGGAAATTAATCAAATTTCTTCTTCGTACAACTAATTATAAAATTTTATTTTTTATTTTATTTATTTATTTATTTATTTTATATATTTCAGGTTCGCGAGCATCATTTCAAGGAATGTGATATTGAAAGAGAAACAAGCGCGTACGATGAGAAAACAGGGAAAAAAATTACCGTTCGTTTACAACGTCTAAGACTAAAGAAGAATGTTATACCATCAATTTTTCCCGGTTGTCCATCATACTTAACAGTGCAACATTCTGAAAGAGAAACACCAAGTCAGAAGCGTTATCGTCTCGAAAATGAACAGCTGCTGTTAGCTATTGAAGAAAGCAAAATATTTAAAGAAAAAGAAGACAGCAGAAATTTTTTTTCAACTTATGCTGAATTTCAGAAATGCCTGAATGAACACAATATTCCTCCTTACTGGACAGTTCTCAAATTTGAACACTGCACAATATTTGCAAATATTACTACCCATTGTGCACCCAGTATATCGTGTTCAGTAGTGGTAAATTTAGATCTTCAGCTGACAGCATTTTCAAATGGAAATGAAATAAAATCATGTGCTCCGTATAAATTGCCATTCCAGCCCAAAAGCCTTCACGAAATTTTTAAAATGTTGGAGTGTGCACAAAATTTAAATACAAAAGAAACTTCTGATGATGTAATAAGTTTTGTGCAGCAGACATTGGAAAGTAGGGAACATACATTTGAAGGAAATGCTTTGTCATTTCTTCTGGAACAGCTACGGCTTTTGAAAGTGCAGAAAGAGCAGAGACGTTATTCTCCACAAACCTTAATTTTTGCATCTTTAATGTATTCTATATCGCCCCACGCTTATAAATTCCTCAGGCATTCAGGGAATTTGATTGCTCCTCACCCTACAACGATCAGAAAATTATCTGCTGGTTTTAATGCCAGTCCATTAAATGAGCAATTTAAATGTGATTTTCTGAAGTACGTGAAAGAGAAATGCTCCGGTTTAAAAGACCACGAAAAGACTGTGTCACTGATGATGGACGAAATACATTTAAAGCCGTACTTTGATTATAAAGGTGGTAATGTGGTTGGAATGGCGTTTGATAACACAAATGCTGCAACAAGTGCGCATGTGTTTATGATACGAAGCATTCTTTCTAGCTATAAAGATGTTGTTCATATATTGCCAGTGAACAGCATAACAGCAGAGCAATTGCATTCCGTTTTAAGAAAAATAATTTTAGGATTAGAAAAAATCGGTTTCTTTGTCATTAATGTCGTGAGCGACAATAATTCTATCAACAGAAAGGCAATAACCTTTTTTGCTAACCCACCAAAAATCAGTATAGTATATCCGCATCCCTCTAATAGTAATCGACCTATGTTTTTTGTTATTGATGCAGTACACATATTGAAATGCATCAGGAACAATTGGCTTAATCAGCGAAATAATGGACAGTGCATGTTTTATCCAAAATTTGATGATAAAGATTGTCTACAAATGCAAACCGCATCACTTTCTACATTAAAAAAACTGCATCAACTGGAACATCAAAATTTGATTAAATTCAACTATGGATTGACACTAAAAGCTCTAAATCCATCTAATTTAGAACGTCAAAATGTAAAACTTGTTTTAAATATATTTAACGATAACGTGGTTCGTGGACTTTTGGAGCTTGGTGAGAGACATAATCTTGATTTTATGAAGAAACTGCTTCATATATAGACTTAATTTACAAGTGGGGGTGCGTAGTCAATGTTTAAAGTCCATCGAAAGGAATACATCTTAAAAACACTTTTATGAGACCTTTAACTCTGGCCCCACATGATGAAGGTGTAATATTTTTGAACAAATTTATTCACTGGTTGGACATCTGGAAAGATTCCGGTAATAATACTGGTATTTTAACAAAAGAGACTCACGGAGCTCTTACCCATACCACACATGCCCTATTAGAAATGGCAAACTACTGTATAAGTGAATTGAAATTTAAATATTTTTTAACTGGGGAAGTGCAAACTGATTGTTTGGAAGATCGTTTTGGAAAATACCGAATGCTTTCCGGTTCGCAGTATAGCATTTCTATACGGCAAGTATTTGAATCAGAATCCAAACTTAGATTGCAAGATTCTTTACCTCTTAATTCTAGTGTGTATGGGAAGCTATGTATTAAAAAATTTGATATTGAAAATGTGTGGGAAGACTTGGGGTAAGAAGATGATATGAATATTTCAATTCTTGTGCAAGAAAATGATTTTTTAGCGTTAACAACAGTTTTACCTATATTAACTTATCTTGGAGGCTACTGTGCATATACAGTGTGCAAAAAATTAAAATGCAACTCATGCAAACTCCAATTAACTATCGATAAAGAAATGGATTGTGATGATACTTATAGACTTGTATCAAGTTTAGATAGAGGAAGCTTACTGTTTCCAAATGAGGACGTTGTAAAGATCGTAAGTTACAGTTATATTATTGTTAAAAAATTACTTTCCCCAGAATATGAACAATCCTTTTTAAGGGTAAAAAATCAGAGATATTTACTCTGTTCAACAACTATAAATCAATTAAGTTCTTCAGAATTGTTTGATGATTTATTATTAGTAATGCTTATCAGGGCATTATGCTGAAGATATTATTAAGAACATTGTTTGGGTTTGTTCAAATATTTTGCTAAAAAATTATTAGAAAATATTCTAAATTTTGTCATAAAAGCATCATGCAATACTTTTCTTAAAAACTACTGTAATCGAAAGAATGATGTGCTGAGAAGCACTTTAAGGAAACGAAAGCTTCAAACTCTAGTGAAATAGATAATTTGTGTTCAGTTTAAATAAGGCCTTAAGTTTATATAACTGTTTGGTAAGTTTTATTTATGCTTGTATAAAATGTTTTAAATATTAATGAAACATATAGTACACATATTTTTTATGGCAATTTGAGTGAATTATTTATTTTGTTGTATTATATGCAAACTTCATGATTTAATGGAAATCTAATCTTTAATTAAGCATGTAGAGAACTTAAATACATTTTAATTGTATTTTACGATTTCTGGTTACAATTCAAAAGAGAAAGCAGTGTTATTAGTTTTGATTGGTGTGATTAAGAATGATAGATAAAGGTGTATGAGGTAGTACTTGTGTACTCATAATATTTGCAATATTAATATGCAAATGTATACATTTATTTCATTTTTTACTAATTAAGTTTTAGGCGTTTTTCTAGAAAAATAAGCATAAACAATTTGCAAAGAAATATTTATAGAGTTAGTTTTGTTTCAGTTTTACTAATATAAATAATATGCTATTTGCATTATGTATGATGATCAACAATACTTATGATAACATGCGAATTTATTATAGATGTGTGAAAATGAATTCTATAGAAAGGTCAAAGTAACAGTTTATTCGACATTAAGCTTTTGATTTAGCAAAACTCCTTTATGTATTTTATAAAGCACGAAATGAACTACTTTTATTTCAATGCTTGTTATTTCTTATGTGTATATTTTTCTAAATGTAGAAATCTTAATGTTTTGCTGCATCTAATGTGCTAATATGTAATGTAATTGTTATTTCATTTATCGCAAAATCAGATTTATTTAGATGATTTTTTTTAAACTCCAGGCATAAATAATGTGCAAATATACATAAAGCTAATTTTGTTATTAGCATAATTTTTGCTGCTAGCATTTAAATTTATGCGGAAAGGTGCAGTAATTTGTTTGACAAATGCATAGTGTTTTTAAAATTTGAGTTTTGTTTTAGCTTTCTACCTGTAATTTACTTTATATACTCAACAGAAAAGGCATTTTCATGATTTTTTAAAGGTCTATAATGATTTGAGCTTTGAGAAATGGGATGATGCTATTAATTACTCATTTAAAGTTATTCTTGGAATTAAAAACTGCAGTAATACTAAATAAATAATTGCATTAAAATAAGAGTATTTAAGAAAAGCATGTTTATGTCATTTATCTGCTACATAAAGTATGCTTTCTTCTTTGCGAATTTTTAATATTTTATAATCTTTGAAATGCTAATTAAAATTTGTTTTTTAACGCAAAACTTTTTGCATTCTTTTCTTTACATGAAACTAAAACTTGGTTTTTTTGGATTAATGAACCTAATAGTAATTTTTGTAAATATATTTTTAGCCAGTAGTATGCTATTGAATATTACTTTGTTAACTTTGCTTTCTAGTTAGACGCTAGAAGATAACTATTATATAAAGTTTTAAAATAGTGAATAGAAAATTTTTTTTAAAAATCTAGAAAATTAATATATCAATTTTTAATTTTTGGTCGACGTAAACATGACTAAAAAAGATATGTTATCCATCTGAATACAAAAATTAATAATAGTTTCCTTTTATCTATATGGTTTTCTTCAATTCTCTAGAAAAAAAATAACATTCATTATTAAAAGCACAAAATATATAAACACTAGCCAAACACTTTCAGATCTGACGCAAAGGAAATTGTATCTTTCTACTCAACAACAATGATCATTTCCTCCCGGCATTCGAAGGTACAGGGTCTCCTTGCCGTGACGTCACTTTTCAGTGATACGGCCTTCTTAAGTCTCGGTGGTGTCGGCTCAGGCCTAGTTAAGTATCTAGAAGGCGTTTGCTAAGCTCCCGCCCGAGCAATTTGGTTTCAGGAAAACGTTATCTACTACAAAGCAGCTTGTCCCACTTAATGAGTTCGTCGGCGCTGACTTGCATAATTATCAAAAGGTTGGCCTTCTCATGCTAGACGTGGCGAAAGCCTTCAACCGCGTCTGGCACGAGGGGCTGATTTTCAAACTAACCTGCCAAGATTTTGATAGGGACTTAATACTTTTGATTCACTCATTTAGCACAAAACGCACTTTCTTCGTTAATACAGGTAAGGCTCAGTGCTGGTGTAGCACACGGATCCACCCTTGGCCCGATTTTTTATAATTTCTATGTCTCTGATTTTCCGAGGGTCTTTACGAATTCTCAAAGTTACATTGGATGCTAAGCTGATGATACTGCTTTGGAAGTTAAATCATTAAAAGTAGAAAATGCGATCAACAAATTACAGGTAGTCATGCCTCAATTAGAGCACTGGTGCACCAAATGGCGCATTTCAATCAATGCACAGAAGTCCCAACTACTCATAATTCAAAAGAATAAGAAAAGAATCCCTCTGGCAGCAACTCTCAAACTGTTTAAGGAAAATATCCCTATGGTACAGAGGGCAAACTATCTGGGTGTGACATAAAATAGTAAGTTCGCATGGACCGACCATGTAAATAAAATTAGAGGAAAAGCAATTGCTACGATAAAGAATTTAATGCCGTTAATTGGTAAGTACTCAAATCTTGACCTAAATAGAAAAAGACATCTTTATACGGCCGTAATAAGACCAGTACTTATGTATGCATCACCTGCTTGGGCAGCATACAAGGATGCAGACATCAAGAAGTTGCAAATTGTGCAGAACAAATATTTAAGGCTCATTACGCAAGCGCACTATTATGTATCTAATCGTACGCTCCTCCATGACCTAAAATTAGAACATATCGACACTTTCATCAAGAGAATGAATCGCAATTTCTTCACGAAGGCAATTAACTGCTCAGCACTAAGTGGATTTCATACCTTCAATTATATCATCCTGCAAGAAGATATGAATATCAGACCTCACGCGGCGCGCCTCACCCGCGACTCAAACTTTCCGACCTGAAAAACTTTTGCACTGCTCACTTTCACATGTATATATTGTATATAGGTGTATATAGCTAAATAATATTTTAAAAAAAATCTTAGTTATCGTTATTCCATTTTAATGTTTCAGAGAATTTGTACTTATATGACTAGATTATTTGTCTGGTTATATCCGTTTGTTCGTCATACGAGCATTTGGATTTCAATTCACCGCCGATTGCTGCGTAGCCTTTCCTTTGTTTCTCTCCTAACCGCGCGGCGCATAGCCGCCCCCTTGCCTCTACTTCCGACCCTCTTCTACCACGCCAAGATTTACCATATCATGTGCCTTAACGGCAGAAGTATCATCGAGCCGGAAAAGTCGCACACATTAGCGACAGTCTGGCAATACAGGACATGATTCATGACTGACTAAAGAATTTGAATTGGGTTCTCTTTCATACTGGTTGCGTCGATAAGGGAGACGGCGTTCGTGAATGAAGATTGCTTCGAAGTTGCTCCAAGTTTTTAATTAATAACCACGGAAATTGCCATCGGATTTTGACAAAAATAGTTGTGCTGAATAGCTGAAGGCTTCAGAAGTATAGAGATATACGGAGCATGTTTGTGTGACAATTAGGAAAATTTCTTTGAATTTTTGAAGTTTCTTTGAAGTCTAACCGAAATTAGTGCCATTTTCCACGTATTGTACCACTTCATGGCCTTCTGAAGAAGTCATCGGAAGCCGGAGCTGCTAACTTTTGTACGACCTTATAGAGAAGATCCTCAGGATTACTTTGAGATACATTTGATGCCAATCAGCCAATTGGTTAAATAATTATGTTCAATTAACTGCCACATTTCAGTGAATTTCTACAACGTTAGCGATTTTGACCGTTAGAAGCGTCCCTCACCCCCCCCCCGGGGGGT
>KK116148.1:72345-85097 GCA_000611955.2 Stegodyphus mimosarum
CTCTCAAGACGAGGTGGAAGTTCCGAAATTTGAAGCAAATTGGACAATTAGTTTCCGAGATAGAATTTTATCGTGCATTTCACAGACGTAGACTAATTTGTGATTTTTGCCTTAGTTCCTTTACAAGTGTGTGCGCGTTTCGAATATACTTTTTGTGTGTGTAAATGTTACCCTATTTATAATTGGATTACGCTGTGCTACAAATGAAAAGCAGAAATAGAATAGCAACCAAGGTAGGATTCATCTTTACTAATTAGCTTAATTAACGTCAGAACTTCAAATCTTTAATTGTAATATTACAGACCTTTTTCTTCAACTCCATGATTGACTACGCAAACTTGAATTTCTCATACTAAAATTAACAGAGTAACTGCAGGCTATTTCAATTTTTCTAATACTATTTCCTGTGCATTTTAATTGATTATTAATTATTACTATTTTTTACTGTCGTTTATTGAGCTGTTTATAAAATCTGCAGTATTGGTCTATGCCTAATGTTTTTATGTTCTACAATATAATAGTATTTACTATCAGCACTTAATAGTCTTTTTCAACATAAAAGTGTATAATTGATAACTAATTATTACTGCTTGCTACTGTCGTTTATTAAGTTGATTATTGTTTCCACAGAATTGCAATTTATTTGCAATTGCATTTGATTTGTAGTATTGATTTAATTAGCAGGGTATTTATGTAACACCCCTGACAAGGAGCTGCGTAAATAATTGTGATTTCAGTGAATGATACTTAAGGTATTTTTGTGATACACAATAGAGTTATTACTGTTAGCCAATAGTACACAGTATAAGTAGCGCAGTCTGATCTAGGTAATATAGTGCTTACCCTATATATAACGCTTTAGTGTGTTAGAAGAATTGTATAACAGCATTCGTATAACGCCTCTGCATATAGACCTAAACATAACGTTTGACTTTTTGCATTTCCCTCTGTATACTGAATTACTTCCTTTAATTATAATCTACTGGTAAGCAGTTTTGTCTAACATCGTTTTAACTGCTAAGTGGCACTGTTAATTCTAGTGCGTTGCAGAATAATCATAACTTCCAGTTTCAACATATCATGTCACAACAAACAATACTTTCAGCTGACAGTGATATAGCATTACAACAGAGTGAAATAGATTATTCAGTGCTTCTTGATTCAGACGTGGCATACGAGAAAAAGGTGGGCATACTTTGTGAGAACATAAGAAGAGTTTCAACCACATATCGTCGAAACAAATACCTCCTACCAATAGATCTAAGGAAGCCGCTGCTAGCATCACTTGCAGCTCTACAAAAATTAGCTTTCGTAAGCTCTGATAATATAATCAAGCCTGATTACGCTGAAATAGGAGTTAACGCATCAACCCTCCTGTGCTGCGAGATTGCCCATACGCGTTCACAACAACATCCGGTTCACGATCAACAGAGTCGCAACGAGCAACAAGAGTGCTTCCGCCCCCATAACCTTTTCAACCCCCCATCCAACCACAGACTTTTGCAGAAGTTTTACGTAATTCTAGTAATCCATGTCTAATAATTCAGCCTAAGGCTAATAAAAACCCACGAGAGTTACGTCGTGAACTTCAGAAGAAGATTCCTCTGAGTAAAATTCCTGTTATTGTCAGCAAAATACAGCCGGCTCGACAAGGAAGTATAGAAGTTTTCTGTTACACGCAAGACGACATAAATAAATTACAGGAGTATATACAAAAAGCAAATGTACAAGCCGATGCCAAACGAAGAGAAAAGCGACGCCCCAGATGCGCCATACACGATGTATCTGAGTAGATAAAGCCTGAAGAACTCATTGCCGAGCTCAGTGCTGCTGCAATTACAGAGTTCTTTGGAATTAAAAGATGCTTTATGTGTCAACAATTCGGTCATCTCAAAGACAAATGCCAAAGTAAGAAGGCATTATGCGCCTACTGTGCAAGACTACACAATGTTAAAGACTGGAAAGCAGAAATGCCAGCCTGTATTAACTGCGGCGACTCAAATAAACGATTTGGTACTCACTTCGATTATCAACATCCAGCCTACGATTCAAACTTTCCCTGTTACCAACGAACAGCATATAATGTCAGACTTAATATAGAAAACTAACTCCATCCAAGAGTGTCACAACCCAAGCCAACTCGCAATAGAAAGCAATAGTCCAGATTCCCAACAGCACATAAATGTTGCGCATTTACAAAGAGAAGAGCCTTAAAGTGTATACAAATCAATCTACAACATGCCCGATCTGCCACTACGCACTTAATTACCTTTGCTACGAACATAGCAGCTGATCTTCTGTTTATACAAGAACCTTACACACGTAGTGGGAAGGCGATAGGCTTCCCATTAAAATGGGCAGTTTATCAAAATATCGATCCATTTTCTCCACCACGTGCAATTATAGTTTGTTGTAATCCAGACTGGGCACCTGCCATCACTTCTACTCAATGGGATAGTGTTTCCATACTATTATAGAGTTGCAAAACTTTACTGCAGTATTAGTTTCACAATATTCTCCGCCAACCGCAGATATCAGTACCTCGCTGCAATACTCCCAAGACCTATTGCAAAGATTCAAGACTTCAAACATCTTGCTGGCAGGAGATTACAATGCCCATAATACAGGATGGGATTATGCAAGGACGGACTCCAGAGGTCAAGTTATGGAAGACTTTATCGCTGCCAACAATCTGGTATTACACAATACTGCTGATGCGGCACCAACGTTTGATCGCGTATATGCACAGGGCTGGCCAGATTTGACTATTTCATCATTCTCTATAGCACAAAACATTCAAAACTGGCAAGTGAGAGAAATTGAAAGTCTTTCCTATCACAAATACATTACTTTTGACATCAACAGCCCAACAGCAACCATGATCATTCGCCGCTATAACCTGCCAGACAATAAAATGCGTGCATTTACAAGGACCATTAAGGAGAAAATTGCCTTACTTGAAACTTCACTGGAACAAGCACATGATTCGGCAAAAATGGAAGAATTAACAAATGACATAACGGCAATTTTAAAGAATGTATGTGATGAAGACTTGCCTACTCGCACCGTTAAGAAAAAACAAAACATCAGTTGGTGGACGCAGGATCTACAAATTCAAAAACGGAAGTGCAGAGCTCTTCGTCGTAACCTCAAGCAAGAAAGAAGGAACAACATTCAAACAAATACACTAGTAACTTTTCAGAGAGAAAGAGCGGCCTATAAAAAGCTAATTGTGCAATCCAGACTGCAGTCATGGAGAGCATTTTGCACTGAGTCTACTGATGTCTATGGCATACCATATAAGATAGCTTCAGGAAAACTCTTTAAACCTACTCAATTTCAGCTGATTGCATCTCCTGACCTTTCCAACCAACTCACAGCTGCTACTTTTCAGAGTATTTTAAACGTATATATCAAGACTCCGTGGAAGATGATAAAACTAGACACACACAAATAAGAAATAACAACAATACACCTCCAACACCATCAGATGTCCAATTTACCATCTTTGAGGTAAAACAAGTCCTAAGACAATTACCAAAAAAAGAAGGCCCCAGGCCCTGATGGTATCAATTATGCAATAATGAAAATAGCAATGGGCGCTTGCTTGCCATTCTTTGTTAAATTATTTAACAAACTGTTAAAGACAGGCAGATTTCCACAGGCCTTCAAAGTTGGACAAGTTGTATTATTCCTTAAAAAGAACCGCAACCCTCAAGACCCGTCGTCGTATAGCTCTATATGCCTGCTACCATCACTGGGGAAAATTTCTGAAAAATTAATCATGAATCGTCTTCGACATCATCTACACTCTGGAAATTATCTGCATCCATGCTAGTATAGATTCCGCACAGGGTACTCTACATTACATGCACTAAATGATATACAAAAGACCATTTATGACAACCGTAACAATGGCTATCGCACGGCGCTAGTCAGCATTGACTTAAAAAGCGCGTTTGATATGCTATGGTGGCCAGCAATAAAGGAAGCCTTAAGATCAGTTAACTGTCCCAGCAACATCTTTATGCTCTCGCATTTTCTCTCTGACAGACGTCTCATCATTGTCCATAATAGTGGAATATTGGAAAACCAACAAAATATGGACTGTTCGCAGGGATCCTGTGCGGGACCACATTTGTGGAATGTTACCTTCAATGATATCATAGCGACATCCTGGCCTGACTTTGCAAACATACATGCGTATGCAGATGACGTAGCATTCATAGTAAAAGGTAAGACTCGGGATGAACTACAAAGGAATTCTAATGAAATTTGTCAAAATTTCATCAACTTTGTATAGAGCGGAAATTAAAGATAGCTGATAACAAGTCAAAAATTATACATTTCCCGAAAAAAGGTGTCTCACTTGCCAGACAGCCCAGAATTTGCATTAACAATCAATGCATACAAGTAGTAAAAACCTTGCGTTATCTGGGAGTCATTTTTGACACCAAACTCACCTGGATTCCGCACCTCTTCTATCTGAAACAAAAACCAGTGACCATAGCTAACTATTTAAAACAATTTCAAGGCGCAATAAACAATTATTTAAATTTAAAACAATTTGAAAGTGGGGCATCAGTCGTTCCTTTCAGAAAATTCTCTTCCAAACAGTAATTGAAAAAATCATCACATATGGATGCGTTGTATGGGCGTCACCAATGCATGGTAGAAAAATCAAGTACTTAAGCATGATTCAAAGACCACTAATGATTACTAGGATTGATTACTATTGATTACTAGGGCCTATCGTACAACCTCTTCGGATGCCTTAAATGCTCTTGCTAGACTACTCCTTTTACACATTAGAACTGAAGAAGAGGCAGCTAGGCAAATCTTGAAGCAATTACGTCAAATTACTCAATACAAAGATGAGATTTATAATCCTTCGGATTATAAAGAATCTCTATTTAATGTCCAGCTGCATCCAGCCAAAAAAGGAATTGGTGTCCGCAAAACGCAACAGATCAAAAAGTTAAAGTATACCTATATACAGACGGATCAAAAATCGAAAATGGACTAGAAGTGCATTTGTTGCAGTCGCCAACCAACGCATTCTACATACTTGGCAAGGACACTTGCACGAAAATAATACTGTCTTCTAGAGCGAAATGTTGGCTATTAAAGAAGCATTAACTTACCTAGTACAACAACGTCATAATATATCTATCATATTTACTGACAGTTTATCCTCGATATATGCAATCAATAATTCCGATCACTCTTCGCCTATTGTAACTGCAGTACAAAAGATACTAAGAGAAAACTACAATAGCCAATATTTCCTCAACTGGGTCAAAGCACACGCAGTTCAGGTATGGAATGAATTTGCTGATACCTTAGCAAAGCAAGCGGCTGAAAATCCCACAGAACATAATATAATGCAGTTTCATATACTCTGGCCAATGTCACACTTAAAAAAAACACTCCGGCAGAAAGCTATTGACACATGGCAAAATGAATGGAATATCAGCAGCACAGGACCAAGGGCAGCTTATTTTATTCTCAAGATACATCTTGAACGCAATATAGGAAACTCACTATTAGTCCGATTTGTTTCAGGGCATGGGCTATTTCCTCAGTACTTTGAAAAGTTCAGAATTGTATCAACAGATAATTGTGTTTGTGGTAATATAGGCAACTCGGATCATTATCTCAGAGATTGCCCACTGACAGAGCAGCATCATATTCGCTTACCAGAGCTTAACAGACAAGCCTTTTGCAAATTTGTAATTAAACAAAAATATCTTGTGGCAAAGATAACAAAAATCATGGGCAAATTGTAATGTCAGGGGTACTAAGGGCACTATGGAGGAATGTAGCACAATGTTTGCACAGCACAGTTGGAATTGTAATATATTGTATAATTGACTATCGTAATACTTATTGTAATATGTTGTTAACAGCATTATTGATTATTAATTTAGTATTATTTCAATGTGAAAGTAGTATGTTACAAAAGCCCTGAATGGCCATGTACTTTTTTTTAATCAATAAATACTGGGGCACGGGCAGTTGTACCGCAGCGAACTCCATCGGCTGCTCTGGACAATGGCGGACGTGGTGCTGTACTGATTAACAGTTATGGTAAAGGGACAGTGCCCACGTCTTCCGTCGCTTGTCATTTGTCACTTCATACTGGTTGGCAATACTGGCGAATCTACCTTTTCACAACGGCCTGAATGCATGCCTTCCAGTGTCAGCCGAAGAAGTTCAAATAATCAAGGTCAATAAAGGACATTCAATACGCAATTAAATAGTACAAACACCACTAATACACACAAATCTTCTGGAATGTATTTAACACGTGGCTATTCAATGAATAACCACGTGTTACATATTTTCAAACTGATTAACTTGTGTTAATTAAACGACTACTCCAAACAATTTAGGTAAATTTGGACAATCTTACTGAAAAGCCTATAGTTATATTCCTTCCATCGCTCACAATACCTGAGATTTAGAATATATAGGAACAAACCAAAAATTATTTAAGAATGAATAACCATATGGCTTAAATAAAGAAATCTGAAGGGGTGGGACTTAATCGAGGCATACCAATAATAAGGAAATTTTTTTTCCACATCTATAACATATGTATTGGTATATTTTCTGCTTGGTAAGTCAAATAATGAGAGTATTCAAAACAGTTACACACAAAAATGGAATAGGTTTTCATATATTTTCCACGATAAACGTAAAGGAAATCTTTCATTTGCATATGGTTCAGAGCTGTGTAGACTATAAGCGGTTTGTTTGTATTGGAAATGATTCTTCAAAAGTTTATTATTATTATTATCTTTTTCAAAATGGCTGATATTCCAACCACATGATTTTCACAACTAACACGTTGACAAAAAGATTACACAAGACTCATAATCAGATATTGTAATGCTTATTAGCTTAACACTTTTCATTGTCTTCCAAAACGCCATTTTGTTACAAACTCAACGTTTTATTCTAAGTTACAACCGTAGCAAGCAAGCAAAAGCCGTTCATTTAACCCCGTACAAAATTTAAAGTACATATGCCGTGATAATGACACATAATAACCAATTAAACATTATGAGTGAAACAAAAAGCATAAAAGTGGCATATTAGAGACAAAGTATGTAAGGACAGATTTGAAGTATGTAATTTTAAGGAACTTATTCAACTTCTTTGTAAAAATTTAAAATAATGATAATGAAAGAACTTCAAATGCATGTGTCACGAGAAATATACAGGATTTATAGATATTGTATTGTCGAGACATTAAGTCATTTTAAAGCACGAGAAAGGAAAAATAAGCAATACCTTAGCCGGGGCTGGAGCATAGACTTGTCGAATACGCGCCGAGTGTGCTACTATTGCACCACAGAGGCGTTCGGAAAGGAGGATGAATTAAAGGGTGATTGGGGATTAGGGTACCCAATCGCCAGATTTTGGTGGTGAAGAATCATTATCCACCACCTTTTTGACGCCACTGTAGAGTTTTTAGGTCTTTTTGAAGTAGGATATGTGAAAAATGAGCAGTGCCCTCTCAAAAACACGGACCTGACCTCAGGATTACGCGCCTCGCTTGCTACTATTACACCACGAAGACATGTAGAAAGGAGGGAGAAATTACCTTATAGCGTAAGACACCATTACATGGAGATTTGAGTAGACTTTTGAACGCCAGCCGAACGGACAGTAGCTCGCGTCATCGGAGGGGAGAACGGTGAGTGAAGGTTCGTCGTCGAATGGCTCCTACCACCAAATCCTGTCTTTATGCTAATGACCCCCTGCTTACTGAGAGTGCTAAGCCTGACCGCATGCCAGCATTGCAACACATATGATTGCTTATCATTGTGCATCGTTAATTTTAAAGTAATTAGCTACCAAATTACTTAATTTACTGGATATTTAGCTGGATTAAAATTTATTATTATTTTTTTGCCTTTCTCCTAAATTGGTCTTTGTTCGCATAGTTACCCCCAAGCTTGCGCTGTTAGGCGTAAGTCAGGGGCTTTGCGTGCTTCCGCCTGCCCATCCGTCTGCCGGGACACCATCGTGTGGGCCCGGTTCCAGGGCGCAGGGCTCCGCATTTACTCCGGTGGTAGGACTTTTAATTGGATTCTCTTGCGATAACGGAGAGGCTCTTAGACGTCGTTAGTCTGCAAATTCGCGACTTAGAGCATGTCATTGAAGTAAATGGAACATTTACAGACACAGAGGGTAAAATGCAAAATTTTTTACTCAGCATGCTAGATATGATTGAGGCAATGAATACTCAATTTTCATTACCCAAAAATCCCGCAGATCTAAAACGTAAACTAGACACGCGCACGCAGGATTCTAGTAAATCGTTTGACAAAAATGACAGCGCTCGCATTCCAATTACGCTGCATATGGATTTACAATAGAGTACAGATGAGAAGATCACCTTAGACAAAGACGTCAGTTCAGAGTATGACACACCAAGACGAGGTGATCAAACTGCACGTACTAAATATACAAAAAATAATGCTAAGAAAACCAAACTAAATACACATAAGCAAATCTAGAAATTAAATGAAACTTATCATAACAAAAAACACCACTGAAGCACACATACGTACAATCGTAAATCAAATTGATGACACTCATATCGATAATCCAAACATGGAAATTAGTAATAATGATGAGGATAAGAATCCTACAAATGCAGGTATTAACAATGACAAAAATGAAAACACTAGAATTCCAACTATCACGATCAAGCCCAATAAGTATAAATAGAGCGAAATTAAGAAATTCTTTCGCCAACGAAACTCAGGGTTGTTCGGTGAGCAGATACAAGATAGAAAAATCAAAGTCACAGCTGACAATGGAGAAAGCTACAGGGGCATTATAGCGTTCCTAAAAGAATTAAACGAGGAACATCACTCGTATACCCTCCCACAAGATAGGAGTTTAAAGTTAGTTATCAGAGGCTTATCCTATGATACTGAGCTTAATAAGATAAGAGAAGACCTTGAAAGTGTAAATTACACAGTCGAGAACGTAAAGCAGATGACAAGAGGCCGTAATGGGGAGGTCACACAACTACCCCTATTTCTGATTACTCTTCCGAAAACGGAAGTCTCAAAAAAAAGATTTATCGTGAACGAATTTTGTGCGACATGAGAATAAAAGTTAAAGAATACAAAGGCAGACAAGTACTCCTGCAGTGCTTCAGGTGCCAAGGTTTCAACCATACCCAAGTTAGTTGTAATTATTCCCCGAAGTATGTAAAGTGTGGTAAAGAGCACTACTTTAAAGACTGCCCGGCACTACTTTAAAGACAATAAGGAAATTCCCCCCTGTTGTGCGAATTGCGAACAATCTGACACTTCCAGTTTTAGGGGGTGTGAGAAATTCTCTAGAAAGAAAATTGACCAATCGAAACAATTCTCTAACAGAGTAATAGAAAATAAGAGTTACGCAGAGGGTCTCTCCGCCGGCGTTTACTCAGAAACCATAAAAGAGGCTAAAAATGTCTTTGCCAATTTGGCCGAATTGGTGGCGGTAATTAAAACCGCTGGTTTCCAGCTTACGCAACAGATGAAGGAGTTTAAAAGTCAGGAGAACAAACCCCCCATAAATACAAATAATGAGGATTAACACACCACTCAGAGCTCCTGTGAAATTCATTGTTTGGAACGCTAGCAACATTCAACAAAAAATCCAGGAGCTACACAATTTTCTCTACACTTATGAGATAGACATAGCTTTTATTACAGAGACGCATTCTACTCCAAACGATAGCATGAGAATCCCTAATTACAGTATTATTGTTGCGACCATTTAAGTCATCGAGTAGGGGGAGTTGCAATTTTTGACAAAAATGCCCTTCAGTCCTCTCACATCAATGAAGAAAGAGGCAACGGCTATGAGATTTTTACTGTTTCGGTCCTACTGCCCTTATTTAGTGTCATGTACTTCTCCTGTATGTAACAGACCCCTACCAAACTACTGGACGAAACTACCCTGGCTAGGTTTCTACCCGGAGATAAAGAAGTTATCTGAGGAGGTGACTTCAATGCTAAAAATACGAAATGGCATTGAAGGAGAACTAATAAAAAAGGGAAAAACTTAAATTTCATTATGAATCATCCTGTGTATTTTTATGCGCCGACTGATTATACATATCTACCCAGCAATAATAGTCTTGGAGATATTCTGGACGTGGTCATCTCTACTTCTTCGATCCCAATGTGTTTAGTAGTCCAAGACTTAACATCTGATTATGTTCCTTTGATTGCTACATTAGGAACTACAAAAAGCATAAACGCAGAATTTAAAAACAGTACAGATTGGAGCCTATTCAGCTCTATACTTGAACAAAGCAGTCTAGATAAAAATCATCTCAGAACACATAGAAAACGCCGTTGCCACTCTTACGAACCAAATTAAGGATGCCTACAATAACTCGACACGCAAAATCCCTGCAGATAAATTTGCCGGATTACTCCCGCGTTTCATCAGAGACAAGGTTAGAGAGTGAAATAAAATTCGTAAGCGCTGGAATCGATCTTGGGACCCAGAGCTCAAGAAGACCTTAAATAAATTAAACACAGAAATCAGGAAAAACATCTTATAGCATCGTAAAGACATTTGGGAAGAAAAGCTCCTCAGTTTCAAAGAGCGGAATAGCTCCTTTTGGGCATCCACGCGGAAACATAAACAGAATACCACTACAAATCGACCTATTTACTCTGATCACAGTGTGGCTCTTACCAACAAAGATAAAACAAATGTACTAGCTGAACATTTGGAAAAGCAGTTCGTCCCGAATAGCCACGCATGTGACTACAGTTTCGCATGTGCTGTTAGGAAATATGTAAATGACTGGGGCCAGGCCCCATATATTCGTAACTGCACGAATTTTACTCACATAATTAATTGCCTCAAGACTCGTAAGGCTCCTGGGCACGACGAAATCACGAACATAGCCATTAAACATCTCCCAGTTAATATTATTTGCAAATTTACGAGCATCTTAAATGCATGCCCTGAAAATTCATATTTTCCTAAATACTGGAAACAGCCCATACAAGTCATCTCACTCCCGAAGCCAGGGAAAGATATTACGAAACCTGACGGGTATCGCCCGATTAGTCTTTTATCTGGACTTGGTAAAATTTACGAACGTGTTATTCTTAATAGAATGACCCCCTATCTGGACTTGCTACCCCCGAAACATTCGGGTTTAGACGAGAGTTATCTACCACAAAACAATTTGTCAGACTGGCAGAGTTTATCGGCGATGCCGTACATAATAAATCCTGCGTTGCCTTACTCATGCTAGACGTGGCGAAAGCTTTCGACCGCGTCTGTGATGAGGGGCTCATTTACAAGTTAATCTCATTTAGTTTTAGCAAAGAAATTATTCTGCTTTTACGCTCATTCATTACGGAGAGAAAATTCTTCGTCAAATATGGTAATGAGAATTCTGACTACAAGAGAATTTCTGCTGGAGTAGCCCAAGTCTCTATTTTAGGACCATTCCTGTATATCTTCTACGTAGCGAATTTTCCTAAACTACAACTCAGCCAAAATTATTTCTTCGGATGCTACGCTGACGACACCGCGTTAGCAGTTAAATCAATGCGAGCTGAACTTGCCGTCCGGAAGCTTCAGGCAATCATGCCCTTAAATGAGAATGGGTGCACTCGATAGCGTATCAGCATCAACGCACAAAAATCGCAACTGTTTATAATTCGACGCAAATTCCCCAGGACCAGCTTAACATTACTTTGAAGATTTTTAACACTGAAATTCCCATCGTAAGCAAAGCTAAGTATTTAGGAATCACCTTAAATAACAGACTCACTTGGTCGGACCATATTTCAAATGTCAAAAAGAAAGCATTTGACATCACGAATCAACTGACCACCTTAATAGGTAAGTACTCTGGACTCGATCTGCACAAGAAAAGGACATATATATTGTGACTGTCAGGCCTATAATTACCTATGCGTTGCCTGCTCGGGCTGCCTACACCAAAAAAAATGTTCAAAAACTGCAAATTTTGTAAAGCAAGAACTTGCGGATAATCAAAAATGCTCACTATTACGTGTCAAACGAAACCTGCACACGGATCTTAACATCGGGTCCGTAAACAACTATTTGCACAGGAGGAACAAAAACTTTTTCAGTAAAGCGCTAAATTGCGCACACATGAAATACTTTAATGTTTTTGATTACTTCGCACTCGAAGAAGACTTCGATATCAAACCATTCGCAACTCATCTGACAAGGGACTTAAATTTCGCCACATAATTTTTCCACGATTATGTCTTTCTCATAAGCACTGAGCATTTCTCCTCCTTTAGTATCTGACCTTCCATTAGTAGTGCTAGTATACATCAATTACAGTTCAAGCATTTTACAACATTTATCTTGAAAATTTAACTCTTACCTTCATTCACAAAATTGTGATAGTTTTGTACAATGCCACTTGAATTCGTGCAGCACTTCCATGTTCTCCTCTCAGCTATTGTTAACTTCGTCTTGCCTCTCCATTGTTTGCTGTGCTTTCTTGTTTGGCTCTTCATGTTTTCTGATACATGGTCGCCCCCTTCTTCTCACCTTTCACCCTTCTACCACGTGCCCAGACTACTTCACGTCAACGGCCTTTTGGCATGGACCTTACAAGAGATAGACTGATCCAGTAGGCGGAGACTGACCCAGTAGGCACAGTGTCCCCCACATGTCCGCAAGAAGGAGTAGGGACGATCTGGTTTACTTTAACATTGAAACCT
>KK116149.1:14789-64386 GCA_000611955.2 Stegodyphus mimosarum
TCCCTTGAATTATGATACGGAATTTTTCAATTTTAATTGATTAAATATTTGCGATGAAAGCTTTGTGAGGTAGAATAAATTTAAAGTTACTTTATTTCTGTGTGTATTTGTTTAGCATTAAAAATTCTGGTGGTGATAATGATATCATAAACCCTAAGTAGTACCTTACTTTGGATGAAGTTGAACTAGTAACCTTAGTTGGTGCAGTTAGATAAGTCCTTTTGAATATATTTGTCAATAATTTTAATCTAAATAGCTAACTACAACAGGTGCTGCAACATATACAATTTACGTTCCAATAGAATTTCTAACGTTCAGGATCAGGTTTCAATCTCTTCTAAACACTTTTTATTGCCATGGTACTATATTATTTAGAAACCGCTTTTGAGAAACAACTCCGATTTTTCATTGCAAAAATTGGGAAAAAGCAAGCAAGGAAAAAAATTCAGGAAAGTGATTAAGATGTATCAACTTTTCAAGATAAGCAAACTTTACTTTCCCTTTCAGGTTATCGACGCAAAATTCTGTATATGAAGGGGACTTTCATTACACATGAAACTTTCTGCCAGATTTTGATGCATCCGATTTTGTGTTAGATGGTTACTGGACTAAAAGCAAACAAAGTACAAAGTGAGAGAGTCGTTTTTTAATTATGATCAAGAAAATACCATTTACTCATGGAAGAACTTTAAAATTTAAGTCAACACATGTAATGCTCGAAGTGTTAAAACTTCTGATGCTGTTACTAGGAAAAAGAGCCGGAATAAAAGTGTAAAATAAAAAATATCTGATGCAGACACTACATGACTTCAATCTAAATAGCTAATAACAACAGGTGCTGCAACATCCTTGCAAGCTGCATATTCAATTAAGGGAATATTATATAAGTTGTACGGAATATTAAATAAATCGCATTTTTTGCTGATTTTCATTTAAACTTATTTCTTCCAATTTCATTAGAGATAGGTTTCTCATTCAATTAATTCAGTTTCCACTTCGCGGCAAGGCAAAAATACATAGAACCTGAAAATATGTTCAATAAAAATCGAAAAGTATAGAAAAAGATAAAACAATTAAAAAAAAAACAATTTTTGCAATTAAAATTAGAGTTTCTGCGCAAACACAAGCTATTCGGCCAGCAAGCAAGAAGGGAGATTTTCAGTGCACAAAACCGAAAGTATACATTTGATCCCACTCGGAAAAAGACAAGGAAGGTGTAGAAACTGATTTAATTCACTATTCTGCAAAGTTTCAAATGTAAACATATATGGCTACTATGGTAAAAAAATAGGCTTAACCGCACTTAAACAACTTTTAAATTGTTCTTAATTCTATAATTACTGCATGCAGATTAACTAAAGCATAAAAGCCTTAACCGGAACATAAGGACAACATAATTAAATCCCCTTTAAAGCCCTCTTTTTTATGAAAAAAAATTTCAACGCGCTTGGTTTCCAGGTTTCAAATTAATACGGTTTCGAATTCCGAAGAAGGCATGTATATTTGTAAATGCACAGTGTCTTTGTGGCACGGAGAGCCGAAAGTCCTCTCGAGAGGTTGATTGAAGGGGAGGAGGAGTGGGAGACCGTCGGTCCCGTTCCCCGCGTTGCTCTCCGCCAAATCTAGGAGGGCGGAACTAAGCGAAGTAGTACTGTCACCTGTATGGTGCTCAAGGTTCTTTCCAACAACAGGCGCAATGTTGATCTCCTTGTCGCGATGAATTTCGTGTGTTTGTTCTGACGTTACTGTCAGACAACAACAAATCAATACGGATTTTAATTTTTGCACATATAAAGCTGGGGTGCGAAAATATAATGACAGGATCGCTATGATACGAGAACGTTCCTTTTTTCGGTAGAAAGCTTCCTTTTTCCGGGATGAAGGCACCCTCATTTGAGCCCTCGCACCTCAGCACGTAATTAACACCCCTTCTGAAAGATTATAAGTGTTTTGTCCGAATGTCAATCAGTATTGCATTGGCAATGGTCGAACTATATATTATCAGCAATACTTTGAATGACAAATGATTTCACGAATCAAATTATTACATAATAACTTAGACCCCCGGGATTGCAAACACAGATACGAAAGGAATAGACATACGGGACATTAGTATTTTACCATTAGGTGATGTAGGTATTGTCTTGCCATGCTACTGATCCAGAAAAGCACATTTTAGAATCTTCGCGCTGTACATATAGTTATTACTTTGTAAAATTGTACATATAGTTATTACTTTGTAAAATTGTACATATAGTAGTTATTACTTTGTAAAATTGTACATATAGTTATTACTTTGTAAAATTGTACATATAGTAGTTATTACTTTGTAAAATTGTACATATAGTTATTTCTTTCAGTGTGTTCATATACTAAGTCTGGGGCTGTGCCTATGTTTATTAAGAGTGTTATTAGTCAATATTTTATTTAATTAGATGCTCGCTTTGGGGCACAGTTAAAGTTTATAAGATTTTCGTAAAGCAACTCAAATTCTCGTCATGAAGTTATTATTTCCGAAGCCTCTGTATTAAAATGCAAAAAGTCATATTTATTATCTTTTCTAAAATGCTTTAGCTAACCTTTAATGCTTTAAAATAAGAAAAAGCAAAGGCAAATTAAAATTATAAAGATATCAATTAAAATAGTTATTAACTACAACGCAAGACTATGGGCTACAACGCAAGACTAGAGTTACTCTCCAATGAAAAAATTAATATCTATTTTTTCATTGGAGTGCAACTTCAGTCTTGTGTTGTAGCCGGCGAAATGATTTTCTTTATATAACGAAAGTAAATGCCTGAGGAAGAATTTTCATTTTTTTCCAAATGAAAATGTGAGCTACCCTTTGAAATATTTTCTTCCTTTTCCAAGTAAAAATATTTCTTTTTAGCTTCTGAGAGCAACAATAAAAAGCAATCCTGAAATACAGAAAGCACTGAGAATGGCTGATGTGAAGGACTTAAAAAGTGCTCTGGTGTACGCCATGAAATTCGAGGCAGCACAGCAAGCCACTCGTAGAGACCGCCACCCAATCAGAGCTGCTCACATACAAGAACCAGTGGATCCAATGACTGCTCGCCTAGACGATTTAACCAGAAAAGTGAATGCTTTGACACGGAATACTGGTGACAAGAAATCGTTCGTAAAGTGCTGGAACTGCGGTGCTGAAGGACACATTCGAAGAAACTGCAGAACACCCCAGGGCACGGATGTTAAAACCGCGCCTCTCAAGAAGCAGGGAAACTAATTCGTGGCCATCTCGCGGGGCGGAGGTTGCCAGATAATGAAAAGCCCCAGTTTAAAGCGCTTCAGATTTCTGCAGTGAGTGGCGGCAATAACGGAATTTTCATCATGGGACAAATCAATGGAATTCCTTGTAACATGACGATCGACACGGGAGCCAATGTTACCATCATTCGAAAAGATTTGGCTCAACAACTCGAAGGTAAACTTATCTGGACGCCGCCCTGCGTTACCCTCCAGACTGTGTCCGGGGAGAAGATCGATATAGAGGGGAAATTAAACGTTAACATCACGTTTGGAAGTGCCACTTACCATCACACGGCCTATGTAGCAGAAATTACAGACCCTTGCATACTCGGATTGGACTTTTTAAGGAAACACAATTTTTCCTTGGACTTTAAAAATAACGAACTGCATTCTGCCTCTGAAGACATAACTTTATTCGAAATTAATGATGAAGGAGTGAAATCTATCCACAAAATAATAGCTCAAGACGATATCACAATACCGGCAAGAACAGAAATTTTACTTCCTGGATCCATAGCCGAAAATAGAAATTTCCGCTACGGCGTCATGGAATATCCCAAGAAATGTAATAGCCCTAAAGGAGTATTAATAGCCTCAGCACTCGTCGACCTATCAGGGACCGTTATCCCGGTGAGAGTTGCCAATGTAACTGATAAGGCGAGGGTTATTAAGAAAGGTGAAGTGGTTGCAGAATGTACCCCAGTAACCAGCGTTGAAAGAAAAAGTAACATCTCAAAACCCGTGTCTTCCGACAACATTATATCGGAGTTACTGCAGAATGCGCAATTAAACGATGAAGAAAAGAATGCTGCCGAGCGTGTTATTAAAGATCTTCAAGATGTTTTCTCCCGTTCGTCTTCTGACGTTGGTCGAACCAGTTTGACTCAACATAGAATCGATACTGGTGATCATCCACCAATCAAGCAACATCCAAGACGTCTGCCGATTGCGAAACAGGAAGAGGTACGAGCACTTTTAAAGGACATGCAAGAAAGCAATGTCATCGAGCCTTCAGCAAGTCCCTGGGCATCTCCCATCGTCCTGGTGAAGAAGAAAGACGGGTCAACTAGATTTTGCGTTGATTATCGCCGGTTGAACGAGGTTACTAAGAAAGACAGTTACCCTCTTCCTAGAATTGACGACATTCTGGATACTCTTTCTGGGAGCAAGTGGTTCTCGACACTTGATTTAAAGAGTGGATATTGGCAGGTAGAAATGCAATACTTCTTACATTTTTCAATTTAAAACCTTTTTAATGACATATATTAAAACTACAAAAGATGCAGACCAGATGAAAAGTTATGTTTTTTGTTCAAGAATGAAAGATTAATTTCGTAACCTTTTCAAAAATGTGTTCTAATGCAAATTATGTTTTGTCATTTATACTCTCTTTCTCATTTTTTGGTTTAATTTCCTGTAGTCTTCTCTTTCCGGGGAATTTAATTTCCTTAAAGAGAATTTTATTTTAATGCTAAATTAATTTAATGTTCTTGCTAATATTTTCTCTTTTCTTGAAATTTTCTATTTAAAACCCCCAGATGAAATTCGAAAAAGGTTCCAGGTTTTGGAATTTATTTTCTAAAAATTAAACAATAAGGATACTAATTAATGATCTGGTTGTGTAGTGCTGAAAAAACTAATTACATTTGTACAAGTTTCCATCTGAGTTCATGTAGATTATAAAAGGAACAGGAAATTGGTATAACTGACTTTCTTTTCCCATGAATGGCCAAACGGTTAAGATAGCTAAATGACTGTAATTTAATTGGAACCCGTTCGAACCCAGGTGAACATTCTAGGTTCGAATATGGCTAAAGGTCTTGTTCGTTTGCTATTTGTCGCAGTTTTCGTTACTGGTAATGTGAATAGATACTGTTTCAATTAGAAAGTCCTCCATAAAGGAATTCCACCCCTTAGGTAGATAGTTTTACCGGATGTAATTAGACTAAACCAACCAACCTAATTTACTACCCGACTTTGTAAGGTTTTAGGTAAGCTAACAAAGTTTTACTTCAATTTGCCCTTTTTCTATCTCTTCTCATTTCAACTTCCCGTTAGAATAAGCGCGCGTTTCAGCTTTATGCTAATTTAAAGTGGAGCCAAGTTGCTATTTAAACGAAAGGTAGAAACCTTTCAAGGTGAGAGAGCTTTTAGTCTCAGACCACTGTTACTCTGTTCAACGTTCGCCTGACCAGCTAGTATTCAAATTCTAAGCCGTAGCGCTGTTACGTTATTACTTATTGAAGTAATTCTAAGTGCGTCAGTATTAGTTAAATCTTACTACCCACCATTTAGTTTAGAGGCCAACCTCGCGTTTAGAGCTCTGTGAGCAACGATTACTTAATTTCTAATTAGCCTTACTTTAAATTAGATTTGATTGTTCAATTTAGACCCAAGTGGCGGTCATTGTTTTCTTTATCCCTCCCGAGTTGGGAAGTGGTTGTAAATAATTGTGACTTAATAAAAGAGGATTTTAAATCCCTCTGAAGTGTAGTTCTTCTACCACTTAATCACAGTATTCTACCACAGAACATAGCTGCAGTCAGCTCCCTGTTCCAGATCAGGATTTAAGGAGTTCACGAAGATGTTTTTGAAGAATATGCACCGAACACTCAGTCCTGACAACTTGAACGCCTTTTACTCATAACTGACCTCTAAGAAATTTTCTCCACTCAGAACTCTAATGAGAAGACTTAAAAAAAAAACTAATTTGTAGTGTGAGAGCAATAATTTTTATCGATGTCAATTTATACAATATTAGTATGCAATACACAGAGAAGTAGTTCGTGAGGTTTATCTATTCATTTTTAAACTAATAGTTAAGTTTTACTACTTCCCTATTGTTCTCTTTTCACCCACGCTTGCCATGCCAGAATGTACGTGAGACGGCGAGTATTTATTCAGACTAAGATACACAGAAGTGCTATTTAAGAAAGAGTTTCGGAAGTTAGTTTTAGAGCGTGTTTGCCTATTCCATGCTAGGTTGTGCCGTGATTATTAGCGACTTGATTTAGTGGCGTTAAATGCTTTTAGCCATTTGGCTTTGCCTTGCCGGTTTTCTACAAACCAGAGCCTTTCCTGAGCGTTAAATTATCCTGTCAGCCGTTAGGCTAATGTACCAAATTTTGAATTGAGTCAATGTTACATATTTCTGTTAAGCCAGAAGTGCTTGGCTTGTGTAAACCAAAGAAAGGTAATATTTAAGTTTATGTTCAAATAAGAGCGTCCTTATACACCCTCCTTTTGACTTTTATTTTGTTTCACGAAGCTAGAAGATAATTCCTTAATGATCTGTTTTTAAAGTCTATAGTATATGCTCCCTAAGAGAACTAGACGTTATAAGTTGATATGTGATATAATAATTTTTTGCTGTTTCTCTGAAATAGGTATTCCAAATAAATGATATCATGATGAAGTACACGCAAATCTTAAAAAGAAGAAGAATAAATGCTTAATAAATGTTGATTTGTTTCATTCATAAACAACGATATGTGGAGGACATAATGCGGGAATTCTCTTTCTGATAATTGAAGCAATCAAGACTCATACCATACCTTTTTAATTGTAAAATAAAATAGTACTTCACAATGCAGTAACAAATCGACACAATACAGATAAACATTACATGTTCTTGTAGTTTAGAGTCATTAGGTTGTTATAAAGCAGGAAACGTGAAAACTGAGCAATCTTCTCGTCGAGATTCGAACCTGGACCTCTGGAATACGCGCCGAGTGGGCTACCGTTACACCAAGAAGGCATGCAGAGCGAAGGAAGGAAATACCTTATATACTCAACCATTTAAAGGGGGAATGGGGATTAGGAGAACCAATCGACAAATCCTGGAGGTGAAGAATCATCATCCAAAGTGCCACTGTATATTTATAAGGTTTGTTTTTTGTTGCTGGAGACGTGAAAAATGTGCTCTGCCTTCGCCAGGACTCGAAACTGGACCTCTGGAATACGCTCCGAGTGTGCTACCGTTACACCACGAAGATATACAGAAACGAGGGAGAAAATATTTTATAGTAGTTCATTTATAAAGAAATCGCACAGATATGAGGAATTGTAATGCTATACACATCAGTGCAGACATAAATGTATATTCAGATAAAACGCTACTTTTATGGACCTTCAACTTTGGCCATAATTCTCATATATACAAAAGGAAAATAAACAATTCTCAAGCAAACGAGAAATCGTCAAACAGTTCAGCAATAAATTAAATAACGGGAATGCTTCAAGAAGAAGAGAAAAATTACTCCTGCCTTACAGAAATAAGGTAAATAAGTCGAAAGAAAGGAGTAATTATAAAATGACTAACAATTCCTAACTTAGCTATTGGAAGTGTCTACCTCCCTCGTGGGACTGAAAACTTTTCTCACATCTCATACACGTAACAGAAGGTGTAATAACGAGCGGCAAATTAACTTGGAAGCTGGAAAAGAAATAATTAGTTAATTAGAAGAATCAAAAGCTCTTGTATCAGGCAAATTTTGTTCTTTTTTTCAGGCAAGAACAACAAATACTTGCTTAATACCAAAAAGATTCCATCAGAAAGTATAATCTTGCTAGGTAACCCTTGCATTTCAGTATCATAAAAAACAAACGTTTTGTTATGTTCAGCAAAAGTTGAGTATATCAAACTCCGTTGTTATTATTCAAGCTTTGATGAAGAGTAAAGCGGATAGCGGGTAAAAGATATCAACGGGTAGCTAAGCGTACAACTTCAGATCTAGAATATCACTTTCGATCAGTAATAGTTTCGAGAATAATCAGTCAAAACAAAAACATGTCAGATAAGTGTATACTCATAACACGTGTAAGTATCTGCAAAGCTTACTGATACAAGATATTGTCATAAATGTTACTTCCAAGCAAAGAACGTTATAGACCTCTGTTGGATTACAACGGAAAAAAAACAATTGCGGAACGCTTAAAAAAATAAATTCCAAATCTAAAATTAAATCCGGTAAAAATAACTTTCAGATGGCTTAAATTTATATGGTGAAACAGGACAATGCAAGAAAAATCATTCAAATTTTTATTTCGCCATTTTGCAACCTGAAACCATTTACTAAATGGCATAAAAAATAGCGGCGTCTTAAAAGATGTGTACGTCAGTTCTTTTCCTGCTTCTCTAATAATCTGCTCTCTTCTTTCTTCTTCTCTGTTTCTGCTTCTAATAATTATAAACAACGATTTTTGCATGTTCTGCATGATTCGCTGTTATGCTCGTGCACATTTTAATGACTTATGGCAGTGCAATCCCACTCTGCCTGGTAAAAAAGGAATTTTTCTCAATTTAAGACAAGCGTTCTTGCTTGACTGAAAACAAAAACATACGAAAAAGAAAATGGAGCACAATTTTCGTCAGTGTATTGTTTGGAAGACCATCAGAACAAATAGAATCCTCGTTTACAAAAGGATGGGCGAGGGGAAAAGTGAATGAAAAAAATGCTCATTCGCTTGAAAAAGACAAAGGAAAAAAACATTTTCAAACTAAAACAAACAGAAATCCCCAAAATAAACGGAGTAAAGCTCGCAGCTCGAAGCTCACGGGATTTCGGCGTTTGGAACTAAATTTCCCCTCCCTTGCTTCGAAGTCAAATTTCTTCCCAGAAATTTCCGGAGGTTCGCAGAAAATGTTCCTATGGGGAGGATGCAGTAAATGCGAATTATGGAAACAACTTTACAGAGGTAATTTGTAAAATTTTCTTAGAACGTGAATTATGGAAACTGCCGAGGTAGCTTTAGCAAGTGTACTTATCTCTGTAAAGTCTGCTGAAACATATCCTAACACATATGTTGCATTTCGATTAATTTAAGAGGTCTGAGGACCCTTAGATCTTAAAATAAATGTATTTGTTAAAGAGTTATGTCCCATTACATTGTCTTGAATTTTTGCGTATTTTAATAACGCAATTCCGATAAACGATAAATTCCATACATTTTAGAATGTATCATTAAAATCGTAAACGTCTGTAGCGAGATAATTCCTCATAACTCAAGTATGCAAAGGAACATTTAAACATGTACTATGATTGTAATTAAAGTGCCACTTTCAAAAGATTGCAAAAAAAAGAGTCACATGTTAGAATATAATTTGAATTTAACTTTAATATGCCTGAAGCAATGGGAATTTATCTGGCGAAAGAAAGTAAGAATTGAAAGTTTTATCAATAGATGGTGCTGTACTGGTCTTAATAGGGTACTTAAAAGATGTGATGTATGCACCACATATTAAATTTAATAAAAACACTGTTTACATTCAATTCCCGTTATTCTGCGAATAAGAAGCTCGCTTTAAATCTGTCAATGAAAGATAGGACTCGTGCCTGTGACTTTTTTTACAAGAATTCGTCTGTCCACGAGATATTCCAGCCATGCATTGTCCACTTCCATCCAAACAAGAAATTGTAGGGCAACGGTTTGTCGTATCGGAAACAGCAAGAAACATGCATAATTTTGAATGAATACCAATGCAGGATGTTTCGCAAAATTTTAGAAGCGTCTTGATTGACAGGCGGAAAGATTAAGCAGTGCCTTTTACACTGCACATTCGCACACCATTTCTCTTCCATTAAAACTTTCCACCACAATAATTGTTATGTCAGTATCTATATAGATCTCTTCATCAGTGAGCAAACTTAACTCTCAGTATCTCATAAACACATCTGAAAATTGTCTGTGATGTTGAAGTTCTTTTGCTTTTTTTTTCACGGTAGCGTTTAGATCGTTTCAGCAAAAGTTTTCGTTATTTTATTTATTTTTTTTATTTCAGTGAAACTAACTATATACCATTCATGACAGCCTCCAACAAGCAACTGAAAAGGAACCGCCCACCAAAAGAAAATACGCGGAAGTGAAAATGCATAGCAAACCCAGTGTGTGTGCATGCGCACATCATGTGCGTTGTCAAAATTGTCGTTATTTTCGTTAGGTTTGTCACTCACCTTTGGCTGAACCGTTATGCCTACTTCCAAAATTCGTTTTGTACTTTGTAGTGTACACCTTCTTCTATCAAACGAACGATAATTCGTAACTATAGTTTTGTAATGAATAACCATAATTTTGTAATTGCGTAATTGTAACCATAATTTTGTAAGTTGTAAATAACTATAATTTGTACTTGCGGAGATTTAAGCTTTTTCGTAACCCTCAAAAAGCGTTATAATTTTCCCTTTCCGTAGGTGATGGAGGACGGGAACACCTGGTGGCTAACAGAGGTAAGCAAGTATACGTCCCACGCCCTCTATAGAGTCTCACCCTTTTTGACAACATAAATTAGATGAGAAATCTGGAACACGTAAGCGAATTATCACTATGTCTTGGAAACTACAATACAGACTTGAAAAGGGTGAAAAAGACCCTTTTCTTAAAATCAGATTAACAAAGGCACTGATCTTGCTTACAGAACCAGCCAGCGTTTATGGTGTAACACAAAGTCCGTGCAGTTAGAAAGTCCGTGCATTAGTCATATATTTGCGGCTGACAGTCTTGTATGAATGGAACATGGAGAAATCTAAAGACACACTATGTGCATACTAGTTTGCTTAAGCTCGCGGTTCGCCGTTCATTGTAATATATGGCACTAATTGTTCAAATTATGAGCGGAATGCGCCTCAGATCTGCACTGCACAATATACTTTGTTTTGTTGATTGAAGTGAGGGTACCTCAGTGAAATAAATTCTTTTATGGTTCGTTAGGTATCCTGTCCTAAGGTTGCAATGGTTACGACAGTCTAATATATCTTGTCCGCAGTCACATGATTTTGTATAATAAAGAGTCTGCGTTTCTCCACATCAGTGACTTGTTGAGGTAGGTGAGTTGTGTTGATCAGAGGGCCCTAACAGACCTAGAGGTCTGGAATGCCGTTCGCACTTCAGAGGCGTGTTGCATTTTCCAAAATGCCAAAGCGAAGGAAGAAGAATGTTGTGTCGCGAATTTTGTGTCGCAAAACTTAAGTGTGTTTAGTCATTTAAGTAATCAATTATTTAAGTATTTTATTTGTATTTGTATTTGATTTCTTTTGTAAATTTGAAATTCTGAAGACCGTACTGAATATATATATTTTTGAAAGAGTGCATTTAAAATCTTTAGGCAGTTATTTTTCTTCAACGGTCCAATTTTCTAACGAAGAAAGGAAGCGTCTTTTAACGGAAGTATTCAACGGTCCAAATTCTAACGAAGAAAGGGGAGCGTCTTTTAACAGAAGTAACATCTGTGGAAATAGCTTTTAAGATGGCAGTTGCAACTGACGGCAGTATAGTGTTGTTTTCCATGTCTTTTTTTACGAAGCAGTAAAATGGATATCGTAATTGACGTCCTGCTTTCACTTGCACTCTCGCTTTGTGAATGTGGCCTTGCTTATATAACTTCGGAAGAAAGGTTGTAAATTCGATCTTGAAAGGGCAGTTTATTGTTGTTTTCACTTAGATTTCTCCGCTTGTTAGCAAGGGGGGGTCGAATTTTTTAGTCTTAAATTTTCGCAGGTGTTGGCTGGGTCATTTCGCAGATGGTCAACCGTCGACTGTGGAGAATGACTTTATTTTGTTTCGTTTGAGGGGTTTAATATTGTTACGAACTGAAATTTAAAAATTTATTGTTACGAAGCTGAACCTTTTCTCGTTATTGTTACGAAGCTTAAATTTACTGGTTTTGACCTGCCTGGTACCTAAAACAAACATTCATAGTACATATTTGCTAAAAATAATAGGGCGCGTTGTGAGTACCCTAAATTGCATAAACATTTTTCCATAGCCCCGATAAAGTCTCCATGTTTCTTAAAAGCCTTACGGCTGAAACAAATGAAGTGACTGAAGAGACCAACTACGTAACACACAAAAAACAAATGCAAGTAATGAATTATTTAAACTGGATCTCACTTAAACTAATATCGAAATTAAAATTAACATAAATTTCATATTTTTTGACAATAATTTTAAATTCTTCTAAGACACATAATTTTATCTATTATCAAAAGAATTTTCTTTCTACCAGTTACGCAAGATTAAATTAAGATAAATACTATAAAGGTACCAAAGAAAATACAAGATAACTCACAGTTGAACTACCGGAATCCATCATCATAAGAAGCTATAGACGACATCGGCAGAAGAATTCCCCCATTGAATTCGTCCTATAAGTAATCAACTCCAAAATAAAGTTCAAGAAAAATGACATCTTGTAGAACCATAAATGAATTCGTCTTTTAAGTAATCGGCTCCAGAATAAAATTCAAGAAAATGACATCTTGTAGAATCATAAATGAATTCGTCTTTAAATAATCGGCTCCAGAATAAAATTCAAGAAAATGACATCTTGTTGAACCATTAATGAAGACGTCCGGAAATCAAAAAATTCTAAAATATGAATCTACAATGAAAGGAGAAACGAAGAGGATGAACCACGTGACACACAGGTGTTCAGCAGTCAACGACAACGGAAACTGTACGAGGGACGACACAAAGTTGAAATTTTCTCTTCTCACGACCGGAACGCCTTCTATTTAGTATATACCATTTCAGTTCCATTTTACAGGAAAAACCAAGGCAGGGGAAAATAATGTTAACAAATACTGCCTGAAATCTGCTATCAGTCTATGATATGGATTTAAATTTTCGGAAGATATTAAAGATAAGCTTCCTCTCACCTTTTGGAAGATATTAAAGATACGGCTCTTCTCGCCTCTATTAAATTAGGAATATATTTAAATTTATGAAGCTATTACTACTTGCAGATTTTGTATTTGAAACTTTGCATGTCTAAACTTGAGCAGACACTACATAGCTATCCAGTCTTATTAGTTTCTTTGCATTGCATTTAGCATTTAATAATTGCTTCTTTGCAAGTACTTTTTCTTTTATTGGATTTGGCGTTTTTCTGTTTTAAGGTATACACTTTTCTCATCTGAATATTATTCTTTGCTTGCTCTTTGACTAAAATTAATGATTCCTTATTCTTTATTTTTTAGAAAATATTTTAATTTTGGAATTTAATGAGTTTTAGAATTCATTGTCTTTCTTTCTGTGAGAGAAATAATAATGGAAAAGTTCAGTAGACTTTATCAATACTCTTCTTTGTATGAATTTCAAATTGTTTGTTCACTTTCTTTCCATTTCGTCTCTGTTTTGAAACATTCTAATGATTATTCTTAGAACCGTAAATTTCCTGTAAAACGTCTCAGAAAGAAAGTAAAAAGGGAGATTTATAAGGGTATGAATAATTAATAAAGTCTAGGTGAGCGATTTGTGAAGCTTTAATAATACTGAGTTACGCATCGGTGATTTCAAAGAAGTCATTCGACAGCCGTAATTGAGGTTCTAATTTTGACGGGCATTCTTTTGTGACGTCATTCACCCGAACAACAAAGTGTGAAGCTTTAATATCGACCAATCATTTTATCGATTTTTGAATTTTTGCGAAGAATTTGTAATGATAATCGACAGGTATTCAAAATATATGCCGAAGCCGATTACTTTAAACTCGACCGTCATTTGTTACGTACCAGAAAGGGTATGACAAACTTATCTTTATACCCTTACAATGGGCCGAACGAACTAACTATTGAAAGCGTGTCAGGGAGAGAATATCTTTTAACAAAGGAACTGTGTACTATATAAGGTGATGCATCTTTTTAAATATTAATTTAATCCTGAAAGAACATATTCACTAAGTTGCTGTAAAACGCAAATGCATTAAGACATTATAAAAGGTTAAATATTTTTAAAATCTCATTATGGAAGAAGCAAATATAATTGAAACTAAAGCAATTATCTGAAATTAAGAAATTTATTTATGTATCTGAAAGTTAAGTATTACATTTTTAAATATCTAAATATCATAACTGAATTTAACGTTTCCAACTTCATTTAAATTTTTTATTTTTTATGTAAGCTTATAAATAATTTTGTGTGGTTGTTAGTAGAGACTGTCAATAATTATGAACGGCAATCAGTTAATCTATTAGTATAGCAGTTACATAAGGCTTACTAACATTCCGATTGATACATCTCTAGATTCCTAATAAGGCAGGCAATGTTTGCATAAAAATGTCAATCAGAAATTTCGGTTAATATGATAGTGATAAAATAGAAAGACATAAATCCTCGGATACAATTCTTTTGAACATTCTTAGGCCAACATTGGGAAGTAGTTAGAATAAATCACACTATTATCAGGCATTAATTTACTGTAAATACGCATCAATATACTAGTTAACTTTAAATTAACCTCAGCATATACAGAGTTCAAAACCAAGGGCAGACTTTTTTATCTTATCCATGATTATTCTTGAAACTAGTCATGTCCTTATCATGAATTATCTTGAAGATGAATGTCCATAAAATTTCCAAAATCCCTGGATACATTTCCAGGACACAGTAAAAGCAATAATATTATTCTTTCAGGAATACCTAACAAAAACCACATGGGAGAGGTTTTTTTCACCTTTTGAATTTCGGCTGTTTGTTTTTAGGCTTTTCTTTTGCTTATGCGATTTTAAACCGTTGACAGTCTTTAGATGATATTAACAACATTGTTTCATTTTATTGATGAATGTTATGGCCAAATGGTTCTAATATGCACTACAGTAATTCTGAAGACTGAATATATGGCTCCAGCTTAATTATCTGCAAAATACACCGGGTTAATTTAGGCTTAACACAAATTTAAGCCGAGTTTTACTAAAACGTTCTTTATAAAGAGCACCTAAATTAAATTTTAATTACTTTTATGTTAATTAACCAGTTATTTATAATTTTAGCTCTTACTATAACTTCTCCTTTCCGTATACCTCACAAGAATGCAAATGTGTAGCCAGTATTTGAATTGCGATTTTCGATTTTAAGCCAAAGAGTGTTTTTGCATCTCGTGCGCGTTACAATTGTTATTTTCCTGCCAGCTATGATAATTGTAATTGTTCGGTTTTGCTTTCAGTCGCTGTCGATACTCCGGTAAAGGAGTGAGTTATCTTCCAGTAGTTCTTTATTATGTAGTTCGATGTTTGATTTATTGTTTTACTGCTGTATTTAATTGCATTCTCACGATTGTGGCTTAGATTCTAGCACAATGCACACACATTGTGCATTCTAGCACACAAGTATTCTTCCTTTGTACCTTTTAAATAAAATAGTTATTTTTAACCTTCTTACGACTTCGTCGGTGTTTCAGACATATCGATAACTAGCTCCATATCAGTTATGATTTTGGAACTAAATATCATTATCAGATCAAGTGAAAACCCACAAAATAATTTTAGTGCATTTTGTTATATCCAATTAAGTTTCTCTGCTTAAAACCTTTTAAAGGCTATTTAAAGGGAGAAACTAATATTTTCAGAGCATATTTTACTTGTTTTTTCTTTTAGTCTCTTTCTTGTTTAGTGGAGAAGAAAAAGGTGGATATTTTCCTCGGAAAGCGATTGCTTTTCTGAAAGAGATTTTGAGGAAATGCTTCTTATACATTTTCGTTGGAAGTGAAAGAAACGGAAACATCAAGACGGCAGTAGGTCTTTCTCACATCTAAATTAATGATATAAACAAAGGAATGCAGAAACCAAAGACTTACTTAGGGAGTGATATGAAGATAAATTCTATTCCCCGAAAACTTTTCTAACGCCTATTTTCCTAGGTAAGGAGAAATCTGCACGTTTTTCACTGATCATTTCTCACTGATAAGTACTATAGTTCCTCCTCCTCCTCTTCCCTCTCTCAGAAGGGGGGAATCTTTTTTTAACTTCCTTTCTTTATATGAAACTAGAATCTTTTTCAGTAAGAAAGATGTTTTCGGTTTGCTTATAGAATGATTCAATGTCAAAGTTTAGGAAAACTTCAAAAATCGTAATTGAGCTTCGTAATGCGTTCAATGCACACAGAACCAACGATAGCTTGATAAAATGGAATTTTATCCAAAGGAACACTTCGCAGTTCAGGAACTTTCCACAAAAATATTCGTACCGCTCTTTCCAGTATCAGACAGCACAATCCACAGTTTCACTTTAAACTACTAGGAACGTTAAACACATCGCTATGCGAAGTGCATCTGAAGAGCAAAACTAACTCGGAGATATCTCAATACTCCGAACTCACACTGAACTAAATAATTAACAACTGTTCTATATTCCACTTTGGCCGTGATTATCAAGCATAATACTTCATTTGTTCCGGCTGTCATCAGATGATTGTTCAATGAGCGCTGAAGGTAGATTGTGGCCGAAAACTAAGTCCAAAAGGGGGCAGGAACTGTTGACGAAAGGGGCGTGACCACTTGTCACGTGAACAATAAGCAGACATGGCATTGGCTGCGAGGTTCCCAAGGAAACTAACAACTGATGTTCTCTCTTATATAGTTTCCCGGCCTCCGAGAAATCTCTAGTAATCTGTAGCAATCGTGCCTTCCGCTTTTCGAAATTACTGGAAGATATTTAAGGGCAGAATACGGTTGCAGTTACTTATAGGCATCAATTACATTCATTCATTCATAATACCAATTACCGTAAAGCAAGGACCGGGTTAAAACGTTATCAAATGATCGCCAAGTTTTTTGGTCACCGATTTAGCTATCGCAAATGGTTATCATCAATTGTCGCAAATTTGGCTAACGCCCAAAGTCGCCAAGTTGGCGACTTTGAGCGATAGCCAAGTTTGGCGACAAAAATTAGTTATAAAATTGGCTCTAACGGTATGGCCACGGTTCAAATACTTCATCAGAATAACGAATCACGGCTCGTGCCTCCAAGCAAAACTACTTTTCTAAACGTCTCGCCATTTCAATTGCTCTGACGCGTCTGCGCTCTCACTTTATCCACCCGCACGATCGTTGATAGATAACTAATGCCATCTGTTTACACTCTGTTGAAAGCGTATTCCCTCTACAATAATTACTTTTCAAATGCTGATGCTTGTAGCCTTTTTTTTTAGTCCGTCTGCGTATAAGTTCCATTCCCTTACCATGTTTAAAAGTCTTTACCTTACCTTTATTTTCACAATTGTTGGTTGTAGTCATATACTTCCAACTACAGAAGTGCTTTAAATGACGAAAATATTCATCTCTTGGCTGTATGAAATTTAAAAAATTCATTTGACTGTTCTGAACAGGGCTGAATTTCCAATCAACACTAGATTATTAATTGTTAATTTTCTCAAAAAATTCAAAATTTTATTAATATGTTAGGAATTATGCAGAGTATTCGCGTCTCTAAGACGCGCATGACTCAAGAGCCTGATATATTACATTTAGTTGTCCTTTTCTCTTCTTAGTATGAAATATACAATGTGACAGTTCCAGAATCCATTTGAACAATTTTATAAGTGACATCCTTACGCACAGACAGAATAAAGGACTTGTTTCTCAAAATTGGATTGTAAAATGGATAGCAGCTCAGATTTTTTCCGTGACTTTTGTGCGTACGTAAGTACCTACGTATTTCTCGTATAGCTTAAAAACGAGCAGCCGTAGGGCGTTGAAATTTTGTATGTGGAAGTGATATAACAACTAGTTGTTCAGCTGCAATCGGCAGAAGCAAACGTACATATATATGTAAAATATAAAATATCTAATAAGTAAAATATAAAATATAGATTTCCAATAACAAATTATTAGCCTTTTAATTTCCATTTCATTCTAAAAATAACAGCAATAAATTTTTCACCCTGCAGTTCTGATGCTTACTTACCGGTGAAATCTGAACTCAAAATCCTGTACATTAGTGTCATGTGACCTGAAATGGAATTAGTATAAAGGGCTTAATTACGTCGCAACTCTCTCTTTATATTCAAGGTCCTTAATGAGGAACTATGTACTGATATATCATGTTTTTTACTTCTTATTTCATTTATTGTGCTTTATTGTATATACCTGTATCTGAAATTCCACCACCCCACGATGAAAAATCTCTATGTGGCAAAGTGCCACCTCTCCCTTTAAATATTTCACATCTTGTCTCTGTGACATCTTCTATGACTCTTCTACTTCCAGGTTCACATATTGGAAGACAACTGGCAAAAAGCCTGCAATCCATGTAGGCTAGGCCCACTATAATAGCGGTGGAACTCTCTCTTCTTCTTCTCTTCTCTCGTCGTATAATGTTGTTCACCGCTAGCTACGAAAAATTTACTTTCCTAAATTTGCCCATTGTTTAAGAGTCAAGCTGAACAAAATCGAGCACCCACAGTGATAATGTGCATTGTCACTAAAATAAAATCATGTGTGGAATTTACCGTTATGTGTGTTATTCGAGTGTCATCTTGCTCACTGCGCAGCAAAGTCTTCAAGTTATGATGTAGTCCTCTCCAATCCGTTGCAACTCTCCAATATTAATCCTTTTCAACTCTCATTAAGTCATCTTATTTCAATAATGGCACAGTTTTCAACAGTAATGCTTTCTTATCAAAATAACGCAGTTTTACTAAGAAGTATATATACTTAACCTCTTACCCGGTTCCTTGAGTTCTGTTTTTTATTCCTATATTATTGTAAATTGTTCATTTTTTTCTTTAAGAGTTTTTGAATTCTTTTGTTCTTATGCTCCCGTTGAGGCTTTTATGCGTTGTTAATCTGCATGCCTAACGTGTCGACTGTATAAGTGAAATATTAATTGTTGGTGCACCAACTTCAGTGTCTTTTTCATCAATGGAACCAAAAGTTAGCTTTCAATTCGGAAGTTTTGTCTTCCTTCCGGTTGATTGAATTGCTTGTTTTTGCGTATAAACTCTAATTTTAATTCTAAAAATAATTTGTAACTATATTTGGTGTATTATGCTTTTCTGTATTTTATAAGTTTTAGTGAAGATGTTTTGAGGTTTTATGTATTTTTGTCTTGCCGCGAAACGAGAACTGAATTGATTAAATGAGAACTATATTTCTAATGAAATTCGAGGAAATAAGTTTAAATGAAGTGAAGCAAAATATCTGTCTAATTTAATACGCCGTATGTGAGAAAATTTTATACGCCAGATTCTTTTCCCGTCAACTCTCGCAGTCGGTTGATCCATCTGAAATTTGAGTTATTTACTAATAAATTCATTGCTAGGTATTTAAAAATATACACCACGTATGTGAAATTCTGAAGTATTTTATTCCACTAAGAATAATAATATAAATATTATTTAGTATTTATGTAAGAACAAAAATTTTATCTTAAAAAAGGAATTATCAATTTTATGCATTTTGCTGTTTCTGGTACCGGCATGAGCAATAATAATTTCAGAAACGCGTTGAACGGAAACCTATTTCAATAGCATTTAATGGAAACTGCTGGTACAAAGACCCTAAACGATTACCTTGCCATTTAACTGGACAGTCAACGACAGTTTTATGAGTGATAAATTTTCCTCTTTATTTAATAGCCACGTTTCGTACACTGATCATCAATGACAATTTTTATCAATGGTAATTTTCTATTTCTCGTCTGATAAGGAGTTTTAATGTGCAGCCTATAACTAATACTTCTGGTATTCATCTAAATTTATTTCATAGACTTTAATTTTTCCACAAGCATTTTTCGGAATCCGTCAGTTTGAGTTTCTGTACTCATTTCTCTTCTGTTCGTTATAAAAAATTTCCACCTCTATTATTTCATTAATTTTTACTGCACTTTTTTCTCATTGAATAAATTTAAGTTTAGTCTAGCATACTGTATGAGAAACAGCGATTAAAACACTTTATGCTTATGAGAAGAAAGCATTTCTCGGAACCGTTTTCATGTTACTATTTTCTGTTGCCTAGTGCTGCCAGAAATGGTTTGAAATGCTTAAATTATTAAAGGTAGTAAAAGCATTAACACAAACAAACCAATTGAGAAAAATTTGCATTTAGGACTTACTACAAAATCTTTCTCGAGCCAATTAGACAAAGATAAATCTTTATAACAAAATATCATTATTCAAATCTTTTGCACAAGTGTACTGATAATTAATACATCTCTATACGCCCTGTCCCTTATTATATGTTTTATGACACAAAGTAAAACTATGTTTTATGTATACACTGTTAAGGTCTTTTCATTTTTTAAATTTATTAAATGAGAAAAGGCAGGTAGGTTCTTTCCAAGCATAAATTGTATGACGGATTCCTGTGGAGTAGCATGCAGTAAAATGAAGTTTTGTGATGCATGATTTGTATATTTTTACTAATTATAGAAATAAATTTAGTATAATGCAACAATTTAAAGATAGCTTTGATTCTAAAAATGGAACGTAGCGCTTAGTTTAGTTACAGAAGAAAATCTTGTTCTTTTATTTGAAAGTGATGCGTTAATAAATTGGGCAGATGAATTTAGATATAAGATGATAAGAACTGTTTGCAGAAGATAAGCGATAATACCGCAATGCCAGAAGTTTCATTTGATGACCAAAGAGAAAAATTGATCCAGCTATGCCCCTGAATAACAATACGAAATGCATTCTTCCCAAGAGACACAATGGCTTAGAAAAGCAAAACAGCAGTAACTCTATCCCGAAAAATATATCGTCTATGTGGGGAAAAACAGTTTAATGTAATTGTCTCAGGAGGATCAGTAGTAATGGAAATGTTTCATAGAACCATAAAATGAAAGTGTGTTTACATAGTAAAGGCTAATTTATTAGTCGCAGGAGTTTAAAAGATTCTCAACAGATTTAAATTTCTGTCGATAGAAAAATGAAGTTTTGAAATGTTACATTAAAACATGCAAGCCACTTATTTAAAGGAGTCTGAAGATATATGATTAAATTAAATAACACTATAACACAAATGATGTACATAATGTTTTCTTGTTTAATTTAACGTCATTCTGCAACTTGGACCAGTTCTGGTAACAAGAGTTGTAGTCTCACCTTTTTTTTTTGGTAACATACACTAAGTAGTCAAAACTCATAAGTAGACATACGCGACTTACAGCTGTGTCTAAACAAGCAACAGAAATGTACAATGGATGTAAACGACCCTTTTATTAAGAACTCAAATAAAGTGAACAGGGGGTACTTCGGGTGCTTACAAACCAGCCAGCAGTTATGACGTGAAGTCAAAAGTAGAAGTAGAATTAGTTGAAATTTAAGCTAAATCTAATTCTTTATTAGCTAGACATTTATAAGATATTTCTCCCACCTTCTTCGCATGCCTTCGTGGTGTAGTGGTCAGCACGCTCGATGCGCATTCGAGTGGTCTGTGGTTCGACTCCCGGCGAAGGCATTGCTCGTTTTTTCTCCCTCCTGCTTCGAAGTATACCTAATGTCTTTACAAGTGACGCCCAAACAAAAAAAGGTGGTGGATGATGATTCTCCACCACCGGGATTTGGGCGATTGGGTCCCCTAATCCCCAGTCGCCCGTTAAAAGGAAGAGTATATAAGATACTTCTCCCGCCTTCTTCGCATGCCTTCGTGGTGCAGTGGTCAGCACGCTCGACGCGTATTCGAGAGGTCCGTGTTTCAACTGCCGGGAAGGACAATGCTAATTTTTTATCTCTCCTGCTTCGAAATATACCTAATTTTTCTACAATTGTACTAGCTAAACTACCTGAAGAAACTACTGGCTAAACTACTGTAAAAGGAAGTTGTGCCCTCCATGTTTTGGAAAGGTGTTAGTTAGACTTCTTTCGGGTACCAGGTTGGTGTTGTAAATAAAAACAGTTAGGTCAGATTATTTTAATATTATAAAGCATTTGTTAGGTAATTTCCTAAAGGAAGTAGCGTAGTACGTTCTAAACGAAACTGATTCTTATTCGCATCACACATGAGGATTGCCACAAAACTAGCAATGCAGTAATGCTCATTCGTCTGGATTCAAACGCGCATCGAGCCACCATAATTTACATTTTTTCATTTCTTAAAGCGTACCTCCATGGTGTAATTCGAAGCACGTCCGGATGGCAATCGTGATATCCAATGATCGGATTGCAAAGAGAGCATTTCATATTTTTCATGTTTCCTGCTTCGAGTAATCTAATAACATTACAGTGGTGACCGGACTAAAATGTGGCTGATGGTAATTCGGGACCACTAGGATTTGGCGATTGGGTTTCTACCTCCCTAATTATTTCTTGAGATGGGGAAGAATGCAAGGTAATTTCTCCTTCCTTACTGCGTGGGTTTATCATGTGACTGGAATTTTCATGTTTACTACTTCTACAAACCTAATGACTAAACAAATTCAGCGGTCTTAATTACTTGGCCAACAGGAAGAGTCGGTGAATGAAAAAATCGATAGTTTTGCACTTAGTTGAGTCTTTGTAAACTGCGTTTATATATTTTATATATAAGCATTTTTCTGTAAAATAAAATAAAAAATTTTAGTTCATGGTTCAGTTCAGATCAGTTCATGGTGTCATCTCCGAAATTACGAGATCAGCTACAGACATTAAATTCTTGCAAAATATGTGTATTAAAACTGTACAAAAAATATAATTTTCATGCTATTTAAAAATGCCTGCGCTAGGTTATATCAATTATTAATTTGATAAATTTTAATGAAAAACAAAAATGCAAGGTGTTTGTCTGAACTTTTCGACTGTCACAACTACCTTTCAATACACCACATAAAAATGGAAAATGCACCAGTGTTAAAATCTCTTATCCAAAATGATTTATTGATTTATAGAACACTTTTACCGATACTCACCAAGCATTATTATCTGAAGAAAAGCACTTCTCTTAACTTTATTATATGGTTCAAAATCTATAAGTATTTTTCACATCAATAATAGTGATGAGGTATTTTAAAGTGGCAGGTAAGATCACCATTTATGTCAGACAACCTTTGTAAAGATTTTATTTTATCCGATAACTTTAAACTGAGGAAATATGTAGTCAAAACGAACTGAGTACATGAATCACCTAAGTCAGAAACTTATCTATAAAACATTTACTGCAGTTTTAATGAATCTGGAGTAATACCTCAAGATTTATTCAAAACACTTACTGACAAATCAAGAAATGAAACTGCTGCAGCAAAAGAAATAAAGAGCATTTGCAAAGTACTTTTAGAAGAATTTTAGGCCACTTTATAGCAAATTATTATCATACCGTGTTTCAGTTTAAGAAACAAATCAAACAAGCTGAACGTACAGGCTACGATAAATGTTGATTTGCGTGACCTTTGGTAAAAAAGGATTACAATAGTATTTTATGAGATTTCGCGGGAAAACACCAAGAATGAGAAATATTTTTTGCGACAACGTTAGTCAGTAAACAGTTTACTTTTCTATATTCAAGATAATTAACACACTAACAAAGAATTTATTAACCACATATGTAAATATGAGAAAAAATTATTTACGCGTTTTAAATTCTTGTTTGCATATATGCTAAATTTCGAAATTTTTTTCTATGACTATTTAATTTTTATGCCACCCATGGCACTGAAGCTTCCAGTTCTTTACTTTTCATTGCATGTAAATGGCTTAAATCGTGGAATGCTTGATAATTTCTTCAGAATCAGATTTGCATGTCACAGAATTTATATTGTTGCGTTCTCCGGGTTCATTGATTTAGAATGACTGATAACAACACTTAGTAAAGAATCAAAACACATTTCATTCGTCAGTAGTACACAGGATACGTTACTCCAAAGACGCGTTACAACAATCGAAAACCCACGATAAACACGCTGAAACAATCAGCAACACAGCCTAACAGGCTTTAACAGTGAATACAGCTTCACTGCAAAGCACTGAAGTACAGGTTTCGACTCGGTCGATCGCTTTCGTGATAATCTCTAAACTCAAGACACTACTATTGAATTTAACATACTTTTTATACAGCATACTACATACTTTCTCGGCCTTTTTCTGCGGAGAAGCTATCGTAAAGCCACCTAGGCATTTCGTAACAATATTCTTCTCTGTTACTAAATTTGGAAAGATTTAGAAATTGGAAAGCATGAAGAGATTAATCTTGTTTATTTTATTAACAATTTTATATGATAAAATCCTCACAATCTGGAAACCTTTATTACATCGTTAATTTCTTAAATTAGAACTTGCTTCCACGACCAAAGTTTGGTTCATTCTTGAGACACTTTTTATTTTTTATCATTAAATTTTGCAGTCATTTACAGTTATTTTACAGTTTAATTTTGCAGCTATTTTGTTACATACAACTTGTATTTATATACAGACATATACAGACCAGCTTATTTAGGAATAATATCAAAACCCGTAGTTGTTGAATTTAGGTAATGTTTCTTCCAGAAATTTTGAAAGAAACTATTAGAGTAAAAATACGTATAACATAGTGATATTATTCAAATAATCATCGGTTCCATCTTGGACATCCAAAAATTCTTCTAGATCACAAAACACAAGAATTTAAATTTCTCCTGGTGCTTTCTGCCCATGGTTCACCTCGGAGCGCGGATAAACTGAAAATTTACCCTGCTATTTGCAAATTTGCAAGTAGAAGGAAAAACAGATAGTAAACTCATTTTTGAATGCTTTCTTTATTTTAGTGATGGACTTGTTGATCTACAGAAATCATACAAAAAATTGAATGCTGATATTGACAAGATTTCTTCCATTTGAAAAATAAAATTATGCTGCTTTACGTTATTTTATGAAATCTTCTTTTGCATTAATATTCAGGGAAATTTTATTATTAGAAATGCATATCCAAAATGTACATTTAAAATTTGCAATTTAACGATTTTTTTGCTTAATATCTGTACGTAAGGATAGATTAGAGGATTCTTTTTCCCAAAGCAGGTTTCAGAAAGGATTTAAAATGGATTCAGAAGAGATTTCGTCCTGACCTCTATACTTACGTATGTTAAACGGGAACGGGGAAATTTTGTATACAGGACTGATATAAGCTCTTGTCTAGTTGAGCACTTTCCTTTTTGTTTGCAGGGTGAACCAATCGTTTACATATATATATATATATATATATTCCCAATCTGTTACCGGGTTCGGTGATCTTAGGTTTTCATTTTTATATGTTGGTAAACTGTGCATTTTTTGCTTTAAAAATGATTGGATTATGTGATTTTTGTTCCTGTTACGGTTTTTATGCTTTTAGTTAATCTGCATGCAATAGTTGTAGAATTATCAACAATTTAAAAGTTCTTTAAGTGCTGCTAAGCCTAATTTTTTTTACCAAAACAGTCATATATGTTTACATTTGAAACTTAGCAGAATAGTGAATCAAGTCCATTTCTGCGCCTTCAGTGGCTTTTCGCCGAGTGAGACCAAAAGTAAACTTTCAGTTTTGTGCACCGAAAAGTATGCCTTCTTGCGCGTTGGCCGAACTGCTTGTTTTTGCGTAGAAACTCTAATTTGGATTGTAAAAATTATGTTTATTGTTTTAAGTGTAATTTGTGTTTTACATTTTTCTATATTTTTCATTTTTTAATAAAGATATTTTGAGGTTTTATGCATTTTTGCCTTGTCGCGAAGTGAGACCTGAATTAATTGAATGAGAAAGCTATCTCTAATGAAATTCGAGGAAATTAGTTTAAATGAAGTGCAGCAAAAAATGCGTATAATTTAATATTCCGTACAAGGAAGCCATGTGGTGTACATCGCAGTTGTTTTATTACCTGCTACTGATTCTAAATATATTCAAAATCTTCGCCGTTAACAGAAAGTTAATGACTATAAATCCATAAAAAAAATGCTATGTTTTCTCTTTTCACAGACACAGTCTTCAGACATTTGATACATTAAGCAAATGCCTTCATTCTAGTGTAAATATAACCAAATAGAACCATTTTCTATATTTCACGAAGAAATCTTTAAAAAAATGCAAACATTTTCAAATAAATTTCTTTCAGTACAGACAGGAGGTTAGAACAAATTTGATTAAATCTTTTAGTGCAGTAAATGACACTAAAAATTAGCGAAACATTCAAAAATGAATTCGAAACAGAGCGTCTGCTTGAAATAAAATAAATGCAAATATAAAAATAGCACCTAATTGAATTTCTAAAACCACGGATTGTCATTTGTAAAAAAATGAAATGAAAACTATACATAAATTGAGAACGTGTTTGAGATTATTTTTTTTAAATGGTGTTTCACGAAAAATATCTTTAAGCAAAAATAGCTTTTCGATATATTGAAAACATATGTAAAATGTGCGGAAGTTTAAATGCTTGCGTTATTTTTCAATTCCTTTAGATATTTAATCAAATTACTGATCGTAAAGAGTCATTAAACAGTCCTAGAAAATTTATTCTGAGAATATTTTAAAAGATTATTATTCAGTAAAAATTGCAATAAAGTTACGGATTTTATTTGTATAGCGTTAATATATTTCCTTCCGTTGCTGTAGATTTGGAACTGGTTTGGGTTTTGTGCATTGATATCATTTCTTGCTTATAAAATTCAGACAGTAAGGAGAACACTGAAAATCACAAAACATTTGAGTAAAGGCTCAGCTTTAAAAACCTCTTGCGTCAGAAATTCACTATTGAAAATAATAAAATTGTATACTAATTATAAAAAATAATAAATATAAAAAAAAGATGTAAAAGAGTTGACTGAATAACTATAAAGAGCGTATATATAAATTTTATTCGCATGTCAATGCAAAAGTTTCTTGTTAAAAAGTGTTTTCTTCGATTGTTCTTTCCATTCAGTATTTATTAGGGAAAAAATGTTAATGCTTTAAAGTAGCACAAAAGAGGACACTGTGCGGTGAATGTTTACAAGCTGAGAATCACAGTAAGTAACATATTTACTTGTTATTATAGCAAGCTGAGAGAAAACTTTTATCAATAACAATCAATAATCGTAAATAATTCAGATTCCGGTGCACGTTTCTTTCCACAATAATTTATTTTCCTTGATGAAAAATTCCCTTTCTTTGTTATAAATAATTTTTCTAAAACATTTTCACCTCACTTCCTTTCTGTTTGCAGGGAGGGTTATCTGCCAAAATAAGAGATTCCTTTCTGTGTGCAGTACTCGAGGGTTATCTGCCTAAATAAGAGATATGCCTTCGTGGAGAACTTTCTGAGAGAAGCTGGACTTACAGCCTAATCATTTAACTTATTTTTCAACCTCTCGTTTTCTTTACTCGCCTTATTTAGATCGATTTCATGAAAGGGGGATTTCAAAATGTAACACTCTAATGTATACTATACCATTAAATTATTAAGTAGGAAAAAAACATTTTTCTTTAAATTAGCAAGACTATTAAGTTTTTCTCCTTCTTAAATATAAATTTTCCCAGAATGTCCAAAAATTAATTTTCAGATTATTTTGTTTTCAAATGACATTTCTTATTTTATTCTTTCGGTTACAAATTTACTTCAAGCCTATTAACACTTTGATTTTATGTTAGGATTAAGAGCAGCGTGTATTGTCGCTCTTTGTTCTAGGCAGCAAATAATTAAGACCTACTGTGGGCCAAAACTTCACAATCCCCCTTTAAAAGCCTTAAAAGGATAATATAGTAGCCTCCGCGGAAGCTGAATATGTACGGACGGGTTACGTAAATTTACGTTTTTTTCATTCTGACTTCTTAGGACGGGACTCAAAGAATTACGTTTGAGCTTGAAATTTTATTACGTTGCGTTATTTTTTTCATTTTCTTGCGTATTGGGTTTATTTCTTGTTAGCATTAGTTGTAGTACTATCTCTTGGTTGAACCTGCTTGCAGTTTTGCTTTTTTAGGTAGAATTTTTTAGTAGCTTTGTAACCGTTAAAATGGGAAGTACAAAAGAATATCCTGTGGAAGATGTGGAAATCTGTGAGGATATTTATGCAGGTATCTTATTCAGGGAAAGAAGTTAAAATGAATAAGAAAACTGTATACGAAACAACATCTAATTTTGTAGAGCCATTAGATTTTTTTGAGCAGGGGACATGAAAATTGAGCAATATTCTTGAAATGGAGGAATGAAAATTGAGCAAATATTATATTTATCTTATTATGTTTACTGTTACATCAAAACAGATGTTTGCAACTTAATTTGCGAATTTCAAATTTTATTGAAGTTATGTTGTTATCTAATTATATATCTCTTATTAAATTTCAATTCACAAAGCAATTTTATTTCTTTAATTAAGTTGTATATCTCAAAGTAATTGTATTTCTCATATTAAATTGCAATTAACAAAGTAATTGTATTTCTCTGATCAAATTCTAAATCTCAAAATATTTGTATTTTTCTTATTAAATTTTAATTCTCAAAATACTTGCATTTCTCTTGTTGTAATAGTTCGCCTATTAAAGTGTAATTCTTAAAGTAATTGTATTTCTCGTATTAAACTTTAATTCTCAAAGTAATTGTATTTCTTTTATTAAACTATAAATCACAATGTAAAAATAGTTATATTTCTTTTATTAAATTGTAATTCTCAAAGTAATTGCATTTCTTTCATTAAATTGCAATATTTCTCTTATTAAATTGAAATTCTTAAAGTAATTGCACTTCTGTTATTAAATTCTAATTCTCAAAGTAATTGTATTCCTGTTATTAAATTCTAATTCTTAAAGTAATTATATTTCTGTTACTAAATTGTAATTCCCGAAATAATTCTATTTGTCTTATTAAGTCGTAATTCTCAAAGAAACTATCTTTCTCTTATTAAATTGTAGTTCTTAAGGTAATTGTATTTCGCCTATTAAATTGTAGTTTTCAAAGTAATTGTACTTCTCTTACAAAACTGTAAATCTAAAGGTAAAAATAATTGTATTTCTCTTTTCAAATTATAACATTTCTCTTATTAAACTTCAATTCTTAAAGTAATTGTATTTCTCTTTTCAAATTGTAACATTTCTCTTATTAAATTTCAATTCTTAAAGTAACTGTATTTCTCTTTTCAAATTGTTATTTTCACAAGTTTTTCAAACTGTGAATACATTCGTATTATGATAATGTATGATATACATTATATTTGATACCTATTATGATATTTTGCATATTCTACATTTAGTCTGTTGCCTACTAGGGTTTAGAAATCACTGAGTTGAAACACAAATTTCAAATCATGAATTCTGTTCGAAAGATCCAACTTAATGCAAAGGCACTTCTTTTTGATATGACTACTTGGCTTTTATTTTCGTTCCAATTTTTTTTTCAAACTTTAATGGTGAAAATCCCAATAGGGATTTAACATATTGTGACCCTGGTTGTTTGGATCGTTGTATGCAATCGGCAACAGAGAATGTCATTTTCGGAGCATCGATTTTGCCATTTAGGGGTTTTGTTCCGACAATGCAGTATGAATAAAATACCGTTTTTCTCCGTTATTTCTGCGACCACTTAACTCGATTATTACTCCCAAGGAAAATATAAAAAGAATGAAAATACAAATACAAGATTCCCTGTGTATCGAATACGATATTTCTTGGTTCAAGTAATATTTCGTGTGGTATTTTATCAAAGCTTTTTTTGACTTTAGACGACCGGGCGTTTGGTGGTGGATATGTATAGCTTTCGAATGCGAATATTTTATTTTTAAATTATTGAATTGTTATATTAATTCGTTTCTTTGTTTGCCTGTTTATTTTTCCCCAAGCACGGAAAGCTAGAAACATGCACATGTCTTCTATCATGTGATTCTTGTTTTTAATGTGTAGAACAACATATTTTAAATACTCATTACACGAAATTAAATGATTTCCCGTCAATAATGATTTTATAAAACAACAGAAGCAACACTACGCAAGCACGGGGTGATATCATTAAGATAAGTATTTCTTTGAAAGAATTCGCTTTAAAAATTTCGAATGTTTCGTTAATCCCTACAAAAAAGTCTCTCAGCCTTTGCAGGTTTTGAAATTAAGGGGATTAAAAATAATCTTCGTATTTTATTATGGACGTTTTTAAATAAGAAATATTTGACAATAGTTTGTGATATCTCAAATGAACAGGATATATTAGAAAAGTTTAACCCCTGCAGAAAATACTGAAATGCTCTGAAAGATCAACTTCCTTTCTGAAAGAGACCTTGCAGAATCTACAGAAAATATTATATAACACAGAAAGTTTGCAGAAAATATTACACAGGCCACACAGAAATTGCAGAATACATTAACCCATACGGAAAATACTGAAATACTTTAAAAGAGAAGCTTCCTTTCTGAAAGAGCAGCTGAGCCGGTGTCATGTTTTTAACCGCTCGCTGGAATATTGCCCTACCATTATTCCATCGGTAATTTCCTGCCGTGAATCGTACGTTTTTAAGGCACTGTAAGACTACACTTCATATCCTAGAACCCTGGAGGATTTGAAGCAGAAAGTACTTATATTCCCAAGGATGAGAGATTGTTAAGAACTTGGGGTTTGGTTTATTTGGCAAAGTACTCGAGGGTTATCTGCCTAAATAAGAGATATGCCTTCGTGGAGAACTTTCTGAGAGAAGCTGGACTTACAGCCTAATCATTTAACTTATTTTTCAAACCTCTCTTTTTCTTTACTCGCCTTATTTAGATCGATTTCATGAAAGGGGGATTTCAAAATGTAACACTCTAATGTATACTATACCATTAAATTACGTTAATTTTTAACTCAGCTGTCTAAAATCAACTGACTTTGAACAAATGTATGTTGAACAATAGGGAACATCATTGTTAGTTAGAAACCTTGGGTACTGTAGGTGGCATTTAAAACATTTATTAAGGGCACAGCAATTTGTTCAAGATGATGCCTAAGGATTTCCTGTCACATTACTACATCCTGCCTTTTCATTAAGTTGTTGAGAAACCTGTATTATTTTATGCGCACCCACTCAATACAGAAATGGAAACATAAATGTCAATCCCTAAATTCGCGATTTAAATCCGTAAGCTGCTTTGATTTTAGGACAATACCCAATGGATGACTACTGTGAAGATTTTGCGACGTTTCCCTTTTGAATTCTAGATAAAAGCTCAGTTATTAAGCTTGTTATTTCCTTATATGAAGTAAAGGAATTATTTCGGGTGTCGTACTTCAACGAAAATACATTCATTTTCACCGTTCTCAGATTAATTTGCACGATGGTTTTTTCATGAACTCTGTACTTACGAAGAGAATAAAAGACTTTGTTTTCCAAAACGGATTGTGAAATATATTTAAAATGGTTTCAGAAGATACGTGATTTCTGTACATATGCATATGCGTACGTATGTACGCATGTATCTCACATAACTCAAGAAAGATGAGCCGCAGAAAGTTACAATTTTCCATATGGGACTGCTATCTAATTGTGTACCTTTCTTTTTGGTTGCAATCAACCGCACCAAAAGTATATATATACATAACGTAACAGGGTGGGTATATATACATATATATATACCCAGCCTGTTACGGACTCGCTTTTTTCATTCTTGTATGTTGGTAAATTATGCATTTTTTGCTTTAAAAGGGATTCAGTTATGTTGCTCTTATGCTCCAGTTAAGGTTTTTATGATTTTGATTTATCTGTATGCAATAGTTTTAGAATTATCAATAATTTAAAAATTTAAGTTCACTAGGCCTAACGAGACATCCATGTGTTTACGTTTGAAACCCTTAGCAGAATAGTGAAGTCATTTCGTACACTAATTTCAGTGTGTTTCTACCAAGTGGGATCAAAAGTTAACTTTAAAGTCAAATATTTGTGTACCGGGAATTTTCTCTTTCTGCCTGTTAGCCAAATTATTTGCTTTGGCGTAGAAACTCCAATTTTAATTCCGAAAAAGATGTTGTATTATTGTTTTAGCTGTATTCGATTATTTAGGTTTTCCTGTGTTTTTCAATTTGTAATGTAGATGTTTTGAGTTTACATGTATTTTTGCCTTGTCTTGATGTGAGAACTGGATTAATTGAATGAGAAATATATCTAATGAAATTTGAGGAAATATGTTTAAAGGAAGTGGAACAAAAAGTGTGTTTAATTTAATAGTCCGTACAAGGTAGTCATGTGGTGTCCACATCGTATATTTTTTTTCAAATCGATGTGAATCTTCTGCAGATTTCCATACTTATTTTAATCTATTAATATAAATAAACTTGTGCAAAAAAGATTTTGCTTTTAAAACTTCCAATGCATGTTTCTTTTATTCGTTTGTGGAATCATAAAACTTTTCTGTCAAAAAATCTGCAGGGATAGAATATATTTAAAAACAAAGAACAAATGCAAAAGTTTCTTTTGTCGTCGATTTAAAATTTTATTAATGATAATTGAAAATTAAATGAGACGTAAAAGAAGTTTCAATAATAATGTGATATCAGCTACAAAAATCTGGTATTATTGATTTCAAAATCTAATTTACAACCGTAAATTTGTCTTATTACTACTTACATAGCTTTAGTTAAATACTCATTGCCTTATGCTCCAAGAACTCAACGATGGAATTTCCTTTGAATCCACAGGAATTACAGATTCTTCCATTTAATCTGTCTAATCAAAATAATTGGTGAAGATAATTGGAATTCCAAAGTCTGGGAAATCGCTTCGTTGCAAAGCATTAAGCATGTAATTTACAACATTAATCGAAAAAAGATTTTTCTTCACACAGTTGAGCATTCTCTGTTATCGCGCCTTTTTTTTAATAAAAAAGCTTATAAAGTGGAATTTTTTTTCATCGTTCAGTTTTGTAAAGTAAAAAGGGTTTGGAATTGTTTTTGTCAGTTCTTTTTCCGCATTATTTAAGCGAAGAACAATATTAATAGCAAAACAGAAAGAACAGTGGAGGCGGACAGAAAATGAACCCTCTAAGTGTTTCCTTTTTCGAGATCCAGTAAAAACTAGACTTTTAATTAATCCTGAAATTGAATTCCATTTCATTAAGCGAGAACATTTTTAATCAATAATTTACCTAACAAAAGCTTAAATTTCTACGAGACTGCCATTGATTAAAGCACAAAAATAATTCTATGCTTAGAAAATTCAATATACGCATCAGTTATTTTAAAAGAATGCAATTTCTTTCTTTTTGAAAGATGATTACACGTAACTATAACTTTGAAGCTTACTTTGATATGAGAAATTCAAATTTCTAATTCATCTGAATCAGATTCTTCTTGCCTAAATTTAAAATGTCATATTATTGGCTGTACGCAGTATGGCACGTTTAAATTTTAATTTACATTTATTTAAAACTTCATACTTAGTGCTCGAGCATGGTAACTATTGATTTTATTTCTTTAAATGCAGCTCTTAAATATTTCCGAATAAAGCATTTTTCAAGATAAGGTAGATAATTACATAGAAATTACTTAAATTCAGGAAGTTCCATATATTTCAGTATAAAATTTACTAAGGCGTTAGAAATAAGTAGATTCACAGAACCAGCTGCAATACTAATAGGGGATGTTCTTTTATTAATGCAGAGACATTTATCGCTAAAATCAGCAACTTTTGTTTCAAAGCTTTTCCTTAGATCTGTCCAGAAAATGTTCATGTTTGTTCCGTAAATACGAGATTAAAAATTATTTAGACCAATAAATTCGTATTCTTATATTTTCATGAATACAGTACATAAAGTTATGAATCTTTTTATATTTAATTTAAGAAATTCTGATGAGTGTTTTACAGATTATACTTTATGCGTGCGTACTTCATGTATAGATTTAAATATTGTGTTGCAAAGCTCTTCTGCCACCAATGTTGAAACTGAGTATGCAGAATTTTTTACTTTAAAAACAATGAAATAGTACTTATCTGGAATCAATATTTCAAGAAATGAAGCTTCTCACTATTTCTACACAACCTTTGTGCAGTCATCATTCAACCAAAACTATTGTTGCGTGTGTATGTGTTCGTAATGAATCAAATTCACAAATCCGATAATAAGTTAAAATTTATTTTTATCAAAAGAAATATTTTAAAACACTGGAATTTTCCACAGAAATATTCGTACAAGTGTTGGCAGTATCACACAGTATAATGAGTAGTTACTCTTCAAGCTGTTAAGAACGTTAAATACAGCGCAATGCAAAGCGCATCTAAAGAAAAAGCTGATCCGAACTCACTCTGAATTTGCAACAATAACAACAACAGCTAACTAAACAACTGAGAACAGATATTCTCCTGCATTAATAGTTTCCAACCGGCCTCGGGATATTTCTCGTACTTTCTGCTACTGGAAATTACTGGAAAGCAATATGAGGGGGTTATTATGGTTACAGCTAACATGTAGTCAATTACATTTATTCAATTTCAATTCAAATTACCGAGATACACATTTACTCAATGTTAAATACACGTGGCCCTGTATTCTTAGTATTCTGACATAGCTTAAAATTTGTCTCCTACTATATTACACAGAGAAATACAACAATTTTACATATAATTCTACTAAAATTACTTACCTAAGTACAAAATTCGTTACACTATGAATTTTCACTATCACTGGTTAGATAAAAGTACAGTTAAAGATCGGAATTTCTGTAAACCTCCATTTATTTTGTTCTAATACTTCTAGCCATCTCAACAATATGCTTGTCAACAAGTGCTAAAAACTAATAAAACTGAACTAAACCGTGACTAAAAAATATCATTAAAAACTAAACTCAACCATCATTAAAAATTCTAAATTCGAAGAGTGGCCCAGGAGCTTGCGAAGCTGGAGGCTCTTAAAATTCTTCAATCATAAACTCCTTTCACCTGTTCGGTAGTACCAGCCATTAGGTTACCATGCCATTAGGTTTCATACTCCTAGAGTGTCTTCAATGAAATACGGTATGTACTTTTAGTGATGTAGTCCTAGCTTTGACACTGTTATTTGCGTATGGGCTCGTAATGGTTTGAATGCACATGGAACCGATGGCAACTGAGAAAATTTATTTTCTCCAAAGGAACACGTTACGGTTCTAGAACTTTTCACAAAACTAACAATCGTACAACTATTCTCAGTATGACAGAGGACAATCAGTAGTTACACTTCAAACTACTTAGAACGTTAGATGGAACACCATATTAAAAGCCTCAAATCCGTAAGCTCCACAGTGGTCTCTGAGTACTCTCAGTCCTCTGAGCTAAGCTTTGACCTCAACTCGGAACTAAACTAAACTGATAATCTCTTAGGTCTTATACAATTTTTCTCCACCCCCCGAGAAATTTCAAGTACCTTCGATTCCTCAAAATTGTTGGAAGGCATGCACAGTTACATAGGTATCGGACTAAAATGTCGCCACATGGTTGAAAGGTTTTGCGACATTTGGCGATTTTTCGCCAAATTTAGAGACAACAATTAAGTGCCAAAACCATCGCCCACTTGTCGCTATCTAAATGGTAACAGAATTATTTTTTTTCATTTAGAGGTTTTTTGCAATTTATGTAATATTATTAAGAATATTTTACATATTTTTACATAATAGCAATAATGGGAGGAACAAGAAATTCCAACAAAAATAAATGCAAAGATTTCGTTAAAAGAGTTTCTAGTAGTATCTGATTGCAAGAAAAGAGTGATGATAAAATTGGAGATGGAAAGAAGTTATAAATGCTCCAATCCACCACGTTAACATATTTAAAGCAGGCAAGAAAATGGAAGATAACAATAACCGATAGAAATAAGAATACAGAAACTGCTGCAAGTGAACATTAGTAAAAATAGTACGAAATGATAGGAAAGCAAACGCGTATGCGCCCATTTTCGTAGAAAATTGTGGTTCCTCCTATACGTTAAAATAAAGAAACAGAGAGAGAGAGTGAGACGTGAAATAGAGTAAAAGAAATAGTTACTGTATTATTACTGAAAGAGATCAAGGAAATTTTAGTACAGTCAGTTTTCTTCCTTACAGCAAATCGAGAAACGGATTAGTAAAAAGCCCTAAAAACAATATGTGTTTCCATTTTTAAGATTCCTTGACGAATCATATTGTTCTAACTAAAATTTGTTTACATAAGCAATTACAACAAGCACTTCTTATAGATATGCATGACGCTCGTTAAAATAAGTTACTCGTCATACAGAAAGTGTTCTGATGTGGATACCACGTGAATTTCTTGCACGGCCAATTAAATTATGTACATTTTTGCTGCAATTCATTTAAACTTTTTCCCTCGAACTGTTCTAACTTAATTAACCGATAACTCAAGGCAAGCCGAAAATAACATAAAAAACTGTAAATTTTGAAATTAAATATTCCGGGCAATTTTTGTCGTATGGTAATCAAAATTATTAGAATTTATTTTTATAACGAGCATAAAACATTATCAAGTATATTTATATTAACCAAGAGCTCGCATTAAACTTTAAATTTTGCTCTTTTTCAAAAATTAATTTTTTTCTAAATTCGGCATGGCCAAAGCAGAAATGTTTTCATTATTTAAAGCACTTCTATAATTCGGAAGTATATCTCTACCACTTCTCTACCAACAATACTCTAACGACATCAGTCCCATATATCAACGTTCTACGGCAAATCGTTTTTGAATTAGGCAAAATACATACGTAAGTACGTACGTACAGGGTCACGAAAAAATCTTCTTTGTATCTATTTTAAATCCATTTTGGAAAACATAGCTTTTTGTTCTGTCCGTTCGTAGCGATATCACTCAAAAAAATCGTCCAAGTGAATTTGGGAACAACCAAAGCGAATATTTCGGCTAAATTAAGTACTCTAAATTTTCGGCAATAACGGTACTCCCTTTACTTCGTACAAGGAAGTACAGAAGAAGTTATAACGAGAAAAATCATAAATGTATTAAATGTATAATGTTCGTGGATAAATTAGTTAAACCTTTTAGGAACGCTTTTATCTGCCTTTAAATTACAAATGTACACAAATTACTCCAGAACAGTTACGTTGGAAATCCATGCATTGGCTGAGACGTCATTTCCGTTCTTCATAGCTGTGCTAGAACTCCGAAACTGAAACAGCCTTCGGGTGATCATATGTGCTTCGAAATAGTATTTCTTGAACTGCGTTTCACTCTGACGAACAGGCAAACGTCTTACAAGTGAGGTCAGGAGACTTCGGGAGTCGGGAAACTGCTGAACACTGGCAGTTTGGTCCGCAGCTCGAATTCCATTGAACGGGCTGGCTGTATAGGCGTTTTCTTCCTTTCCCCATGTGTAATCTGTATACGAACTAGTTTCGCTTAGAAAGTCATCCACAAAGGCATCCCTTCCCTTGGGCAGATATCCTTCGTGTACTTTGCCATAGTCAAATAAACCAAAAATTTCTCGTAAGCTGAGGAATAAGGGTTATCTTTCCAGCCAAATATGTTCGTATGAATATTGACGAATCACGAGGTTTATTATCTAAACGAAGCAAAAGAGTCTCTTTAACAGACTGGCCTCATGTGAGTATACGTATCTTACAATCTATAATTTTGCAGTCTTTCAAAAAACTGAAGGAAAAAGTGTCGGTTTATTCTCGGCCTTCTAAAAACCCGTGTTATAGTATTTTTAACTTTAACCTCATTGATTCATTACTCATGAGTGTCATGAATGTGTAAACTAACTTTAAATCATATCAACACCAAAACACTGCAAAGGGAGAAATTGTGTGATAAAAGTTGTAAACAACATATCAGTAAGTTAAATGAGTATCAACAAATATAGTTGTAAATACCACAATGATAATATAACAAGTGTAAATATAACTAAAAAATATAACTAAAAAAACGTTGTGTTCAGCATTAGCAAAAATCCGCTCAAGTTTTAATTTAATTTATTTGGTCCAGTGTTCTAAATTATGAGTAAAAGAAACAAGATTAAGAAGATTAATTTTAATATTTATTTTGTATTTAACAACAAATTTTTACTACATTTTTTAGATACATAAGGGGTGGTGGTTACAGATGTAGTTTACCGGTGTTAGACTAGGACCTCCATACGTTTCCGACTCCACGATACGTTCCGATTTTTCGATAACGTTTTCAGCCATCTTCTCCGGGTTTATTTTTCTTCGACAGAGCTCTCTTGAATTATTTTTCAGTCACAGCCACCGCTTCTCGTCTGGCGAAAAAACTTCCGAATCCCCCTTCGAAGACCGCTGCAGACCTATTTCTTCTTCTCGCCAGCCCCTGGCTTGGCGATGCTTGAAGCTCCAAAAGCCGCCAGTTGCAAGGCAACCTATGAGGAGAATAAGTAAGGTGAGGATATAGGGTGGTATCCCGGAAGTTGGCAGATAATCTCTATTTCTGCAAAAGTTACAATCGACGCCAAAAGGTCATCCACCGATTCTACGAAAGAAATAACACGTTCCTGCAGCTAGCCTCGCATAGGGTGTCACTTTAGTATGGCGGAAGCCTAACGGACTCCAAATCACCCAGTGCCAAAAACCCGGCGTGGCGTAGCTGCATACAAAAAAAAAAACACTTTTGGAGCAGGGTACATATTTGCATTTGGTTAAGGAAATTTTCCAGACCACTGTCTCGCAGAGATAAGTATTCTGAGAACTGAACCTTCAGGGAAATTTCGAAAACAAAGCGATAAATTATGATGCCCAGCACAAATGTAAAAACAAATGTAGCACAAATGTAAACAAGGCAATTAAAAAAACTTGCTTTTAATCAATAAATTAAATTAAACACCAAAGAATGTTTCTACAGTTGAAATATAATAATTACATAGCGAAATTCGTGTTTCTTAAGAACGTTTGTACAGTTGAAATATAATAATTACACAGCTAAACTTTTGCGTCTCAAGAATGTTTCTACAACCACCATAAACGACTTTATCACCAGAGTCAGAAAATATGGATTCAAATTTTACCAGAAAGAGGGGTACGTTAACAAAACTTATTAAACTTTATACAACAACTTGTGTAAAACAAAGAACTTTAAAATTCAAAGCGAAAATGGCCTTAAGAGTCAAACTAACCAGAAATTAAACATTAAAAAAAACAAGTTCAGATTAAGCTTTAAACAAACATTATAAGAACCAAGTTAAGATTAAGAGTTAAAGAACAAAATTAAATGGTTAACCAAACAACCTTAAGGATAAACGAAAAATTAACACAAGCAACTTAAATTCAGAGTTAACCAAAACTGCCAAAATTAAATTGACAACAATTACTTTTCAGCAAGGCAAAATTTGAGATCAGATAATAACTTCTTTGACTGATAAGAGAATTAAGATAATCATTACAATTAAGATAAGTATACTTCAGTTACTGATACTTAATTAAGATAAGTATGTATTACATAACAATAGTTACTGATACTGAATTAAGGTAAGTATGTATTACATAACACCTGTGCTGCTGCAAAACAGAGTTTCGATAGGCCTGTTGAATTTTCCTCCATTTTTACGGTTTCGTTTTTGCCCTAGTTTGAAACAAAACTTCTTAACGCATTGCTGCCCAAAATGCATATCATCATTTCCATAATGGAAGAAAAAGAAAAATTCATTTAATGAAGAATAAATAATAAAATAATGCAAAAAAATTATATTATCTGGAGTAATTCCAAGAGAAGATTTATAACCTGCGATGTTCAGCGAGAACATGTAAACCATTAACAGATCCTCTGGTGCGACGTTAAAATCTAAATCTTTTGAGATTTTATATTTTTCCTTTTCTTTTTTAAAAACCTTTTATTGCATAGGACAAATCCGAGTGGCATAATTTTACGCAAAATAATACTACAGCAATATTTTATTATCACTTGGCTTTGCGGTTTTGAACAATTCCTTTTAAATACAAAGTATATATTTATCTATTCTACGTAAGGAAATCTATATACTGCTGTCAGATTGCAGTTCCTTACTAATCTTATGATATTTTATATTTTAAAATGCTTTAACTTTTATAGTTTTAAAATGAAAAGCAAAGTATTTGAAGCTTTTAATCTTAATTTCAAGTCATCCTAGAGAAGAGTTAGTCTGCTTTTTTAAATAAAACATCATGTATAGAAAAAAATGTTTTATTTATTAAAGCGTTATTTAAGGTACATAGAGTTATTTAAAAAAAATTTCTAAAAAGGGTTTTCAGAAAACAAGCTTTCATTTAAAATTCATACTATCATTAATGAAATGAAAAGTAGACTTATTATGTAGTTTAACGGGAAAGAAAAACTAAAAAATCATCTTACCAAAAGAGGCGTCTAGAATTTTATATCGTGAATAATAAAAGCGTTAGGAGTTCTTGATAAATTTATAAAGATAATGCCTTTTACTTTTGGCAATGCAGTTCAAATATTCGATTTCGCTATTTAGACGCTCACGTTTTTATTATTCGTGCTATAAAATTGAAGGTTTTTGTAAGGAGACTTTTGTAGTTTCTTGTCCTCATTCATCTACTGATGTATTTATCTTTTAGATCATTAATGATTTCATAATTTTAAATTATGGATTATTTTATTTAAAAAAAATCTTTTTTCCTCTTTCGTCTATTTAATCTTAATAACTTTTGTTCTTAAGCAAATTATTCGACTGAAAAATCACTTTTCAATAATGAGTAATGACTCTGTTAGTTAAAACAATTCTGTTACATCAAATAATCGAAAACAATTCAAAAATTTACCAACAAATCAGAAATTTCGAAAGAAATTAAAGAAAATCTAAATCAAATTTTAAAGTATAAGTTCATCACATTATATTGTACCACAAATAATATAAGTACACAATTTGAACTCGATAAATTATCAGGAAGTATTTTAAGAAACGATGACAACCACTGACCACAGTGCGAATATCATGAATGAACTAAACAAAAGCTTATTAGAAGTACAGTCTAAAGAAGTAAAATCCTCACATCATTTGACTTACGACAACTAAACTCATTTTCTAGTTCATTCGAATTATTATTTTAAAACAATTTACAAATCAAACAAGTTAAAATGGCACATAATGCAATATGATTTTCCTCTACCTTTACTTTATTTTCTCATTTACAGGCTTAAATGGAGAACTTGCAGACATCCCCTTCCTGTTTTTACTTCCTTGTGTGAGTTAAGGAAGAACTGTAAAGGCAAAAAATTTCGGGTATCATGTTACAACGAAAATACCCATTTTGACTTCACACGAATACATCTGAAAAGTATTTTACATGACATTTGCACGTACGGACAGAATCAAGCAATATTTTTCCAATAGTAAAACTGATTTAAAACTGATTCAAAAGAGATTTTTGTGACATCTGAATATACTACGTACTCTACGAAAAAAATGGCACAGTTCTATATCTCCGGTTCACCTGGGACAAATGACGAAATTCAAATTACGTCTTTCATGTCTCGAAAGCGTGACTTAGGATATATATTAGATTTATATATGGGATTATTCTAACATAGGTATGTTGACACAAAATCGGACTTTTTTCTGAAATGACATGCCAATGTTTTTCCAAATTTCTATTCTACGACTCACATTATGACAAACTACCAAGTTTTGTAAAAATCGCATTAGTAGTTTTAAAAGCATTAGCTGTCAAAATTTTAGCTCCAATGTTAATTGAATTTGACATGTATTTATTAAAATCTCTTTTTTAAATTAAACTTACTTGATTCCTTCTTCCAGAATTCGAAGTTTGGGCTTAATCCGAATATAATTTGCACATTTTGCAAAAAATGAGAGTTTTCTATTCAAACTTTCCTGCAATATATGTGAATTTACAGATAGGGGTATTTTTTAAAATTTCTCCTTAAATTGCGCACCAAATTTTAGAGTCGTAGAATCGAAATATGGAAAAATTGGTACGTCGTTTCAGAAGAAATCCGATTTTGTGTCAGAATACCTCCATTAGCACAAAGCTATATATAAATCTAATATATATCCGAAGTCGCGCTTTCCAGACATGAAAAATGCAGTTTGAATTTTGTCAATCGGACTAGTAGAACGGGAGATATAGAAGTATCCTTTTTATTTCTCAGTGTACATACGTATGTATGAATCTCTCATAACTCAAATTTAGTATATGGGACTGCAATAACATATATCTGTGCACGTCCCTTTTCTGTTGCAGTCGGCCACACCAAACAAATATGCGTATATACATAAATATATATAGTTACAATCTTACTGGCCTTGGTGAGCTCAGAGTTTTATTCTTACATGCAGGTAAGTTGCGCATTTTTTTACTTTGCAAGTGGTTCAGTTACGTTGTTCATATGTTCCCGTTAAGGTTTTTATGCCTTTAGTTAATCTGCATGCAATAATGGTAGAAATATAGGCAATTGAAAAGTTTAAGTAGTTCTAGGCATAAAGAGGCCTCCATTTGTTTACATTTGAAAGTTGGTGGTTTAGTGAATAAATGCACTCCTGTAATGGCTTCCGACCACGGACATGAACCAAACGGAATTATGTACCATCACAGCGGGGAAAACTTCAAAGTAACAAAATTGAATATTGCAAACTAATAACAGTTTCTATACCTTCATAACTGCAGCCACCAAGCATTATTCTGATCCTCAGCTTTAAATTCTGAACATTTCAAATATAATATTATTCACGGTTTGTTTCTGCTTACTCAGTGTCTTGAGATGTTCTCTATTTTACCAAGGGCTACTCTGTTTTTGAGTGTGTTAGACGTCCACATTACCCAGGCACAGTCTGCTGGTTTCTTTAAGTGCCAGGTTCTTGTAGGTACACAATGAAAGTAATAATGATCGCTTCGCCTTCCTCTGCACATTCGCAGAAAGGAGTGTCCCTAAGTCTGAATCTGTTGAGGTGTAAGTCTGAATCCTTATGTCTGAATCTGTTGAGGAATGGTCCATGGTCTATCAAGAATTGTGTTAGGTTAGCATGGTCGATCTTTATTTCCGTGTTAACTTTTGGCAGTAAGCGATATGTCCTTTGTCCTACCTCTGCCTCTGTCCATCTACTTTGCCAATTTTATAGCAAGCTTGTGAAAGTTGTTAGTTTAATGTGAGACCAAGGAAGTTCTTTTGGTCGTTCTAATAAATCTGTACAATTGGGTGCCTGCTTGACCAATAGGTCAGCAGCTTCATTGTCTTGAATCACAGTATGAGCGGAAACCCTCTGAGATAGACATTGCCAGAAGGTGTATTTGAATTCGGTATACCAAGGGGCTGCGGCTGTTATGACCTGCGTTAGCCACCAGACTTGCAGAATAGCTGAGTGTGGAGAATTTCTGCTGTCAAGTCAGTTAGTGCACCAACTTCAGTGTCTTTTTGCCCAGTGATATTAAAAGTTAACTTTCAATTCTGTACATCGAAAGTTTGATCTTACTGCCCGTCGACCTAATTGATTGTTATGGCGTAGAAACTTTAATTTTAATTGTAAACATATCACAGTTATTTTTAACTGTATTTTGTGTTTTAGGTTTTTTGTATTTTACAATTTTTAATGAAGACGTTTTGAGCTTTTATGTATTTTTTCCTTGTCGCGAAGTGAAAGAGAGAAAGAACATCGATAAAGAGAAATATATCTGTAATGAAATAAGTTTAAAAGAAGGGAAGAAAATGTGTGTATAATTTAGGCAATACAAGGAAGTCATGTGGTGTACACATCAGATATTTTCTTCATGTCACCAATGAAAAAACAATCTGATAACGGTATTCATTAAAGTAGCTGCATAAAACATACATTGCTAATTTGTATTTCTTTAAATTTTGAAAAACTGAGGGCCTTTGAGTACACCAGGGCAGCGGCTTTGAGTTTTTGACTAACGCGTACAATTTAAACAAAAATTGAAAACCTTTAGTACCACCACTTCATTTTACAATTGATTTATCAATTTCTTAATAGAAATATTTGAAAAAATATATTTTGCTATTTAAACAACCATTCGCTATTTGTATTAAATATGCACACATAAAAAATATTAGATTAAAATACGGTTACCATTTTAATTATCAAAAGTCAAGCTATAGTACTTTAAGTTTAAAATTTTGTGTGAAATTTGGGCCTGTTTAAGAGAGAACAATTTCTTTATATCTGGTCTTATTTCACTTATTAACAGTAAATTAGGATCCATTTTTAATTTTGTTCTGTATTTATTTGTCAAGTATAACATGGAAGAAAATTCTTCTTCACACAAACAGGTTATGCAAAAGGGCAATAACAGTTTAATAGCTTTATTTAAAATGCCTCTAAATGCTTTTCTTTTTGGGTTCACCAAAAGTTAAAAAGTGTGTTACTTTTCAAAAATTTTCAGCTATAATTCGATCACAAGAAATCTCTGTCAATAGTTCTTTTTCTTCAAGAGATAAATTTTCAGATGCATTTGAATAAAATGGATTTCTAATCCAATTTTTCTTTTCATAATCCTCGGGAAACTACATATTGAAATTATTTATCAATAAAAAACAATGATTTTTAATGTCGGATGCTGATTCTTCTTTTTCAAATTATTTTCAGTTAGAAAACTCTCTAAAAGCGGCAAAAACCTTAAAATATTCTTGTTTAATTGTTTGATTATTAGCTCGAGTTTTTTATCATTGCATTTGTAATCTAATGATGAACAAATTAACGTTTTGCCCTTGTAATCCTAAGTTTAAGTCTAATTAATTTAAAATCCAGAAAATATCAGCTAAATATGCTAAAAGCGCTAACCTTAATTCACTAAATGGACAAGCAATTTTACAATTAAACTTTGGAATTACTGTGGAAAATTTGAATTTCTGATCGAAGGTAAAAAAGACGGTATTTGTCCTGTAAATTGGCATGCTTAGATTCAAGCTATCGTTTAAGGAAAGATGGTTTCATACTTTGATTGTATCATAGTTCACCGCAAACAGCACATTGAAGTTGAAGATCAATTTAATCTCCATTCCAAGGTAACCCAAATAAAAGTAGATACATTGAATCGGTCCATCAACTATCAGTCATCATTCTTCCTCTTAGTCAACCCTAGCCATTTTTACATTTTGATAATCAAGGTTTATTTCATTAGTTTTTCACAAATATTTAAATGCAGAATATGTCACGAGTTCTTCAAACACAAACTACGATACTCTTAAATCGCAGATCGTAAGGAATACAAAACAAAAAGAAGGTAAAATACCTGATGTTAGAGACAGAAAATTGACGTAAAAAATTCTAATTGAAATTAGAGCAACATGAGCCCGGAAATGGTGGGTATATAAAGTGTGACGTACTAATAAATCGATCAAATATAAAAGAATTAATGAGATATCTTTTACAGGAACTTATTTTTTTTTCCTTTTAAAAACAACAGCTATTTCTATTACTCCTTTTAAAAACACCATTTTTGACCAATTTTGTTATGTCTGTGGCTAAATGAATATTTGTGAAAATAAAAACGGATTATTTTGTTTAAGTTTATGAGCGGCTATTGACCCCGAACAAATCTCAGATCGCATAAATTTACAAGTGTTAGTGAAAAAACTTTAACAGGATTTGGGGTGTTTATTTTTGAATATAATAGTTAAAAATATTTTGCTTCTTTGCGTACCGCAGCTGCACTAGAGATTCGTTTGAGAAGGTATGCTGCTTACCATATATACCTGATAATATCACAAAAACATTTACTTTCTGAAATTTTCCGTTACAGTCAGAGTAGCAATTAAAACTGAAAACAGTCGTTTCATTTATTGTTTTATTTTTACAATCATTTTAAAGGAGTGGCGCAGTTTAAAAGAAATGGTGATGGATTACAACCGTTCTTATTAGTTATGTACAATGAGATATAAATGGTATTACAGAAAACTGTATTATTGTCGTAAGAATGACGAAAACAGAATTTTTCTAAAACTTTTAAAATCAAAGTTTTGTTCTAAGGCATGTCAGAAAAGTTTTAAATATACCAAACTATGCTAATTATGCATTTAGCATCGTTTTTAATATTTAAGAACAGCTTCGCTTCTGCTAATACCTGCATTTCTTATTCGTCAGGGTAGAAAACATCGTTTTCTGTTCAGATAGAAGTTTTCCTACCGAGCGTTAACAGATGCACCGCGCCATCTATCGATCGAAATCTCAACAACAGTGATTTCAGAGATTCCGTTGCGATTCTTTCGAAGTTTTTAACTTCGTTATGTATGAGATGTAGCTTCGTTTATTGCACATTAAAAATTGGGAAGACTAAGGATAGTTCGTAATAAAAATATTTGATTTTAGAAAGATAAAAAAATTAATTAACAGAGTTTTGAAATTTGGTAAAACAATTTATGTTTTATTTTTTTACAAAAATCGAACATGCATAATTAATTGTCAACCATTTTATTTCAACATGTGGGATTTTTAAATGTACACTGTTCAGCTTTCTAAAAAGTAAGTATATAGATGGCGTACTTTCGTATTATTTGTAATTGAGGAAATATAATTTGCATTATTTTAAAATATAGCATTTTACTGTACTGAGACTATCCAAACTGGAACTGTGCTTAGAATACATAGTATGATTATTTGATCTTACTCATCTGGGGTTACACGCTCCTACATATCAAGTATCCCCATGAGCAAATTCTATGAAATTAAGAAATAGTACTGTGATTTCTTTACTCATTACAGACAAATTTATATGAAATGAAAATTATGCTCTTATAACATAAAAATAAATCAATGTAATAACACAAAACATGATAAGAATCCATATAACTGATGAACCATTATGGTATTATAAACATTGTTCTATCCTCAAGGTCACATTATATAAAAGAAATTATATTGTATCATAAATTATATGAATTAAAAGGCTGCGAAAATGCATACTGATTATTATTATGCTCATTGTTTAACAAATCAGTCACTTTTTATTAGCTTGATTTTTATTTAAAACATAAAAAATACTTCCGATTTATGTTTTGTATAATTTTACTTTAGGTTACCTATAAAGTGTTGCTTATGATTTTTATACACATTTGAAAACCTAAGTTTTAGGCACGTCTTGCTTACCTTAAGCCTTGAAGATGTGCATGACTTTCCTAATTATGACCAGAGGACAGACAGGTGTTCTCTAGTAATAACTAAGCAAAAATGTACCATAGTTTAAATATTGCTTATTAAATTAAAAGAGATATATAGTAAAATAATATTGTCTATTCTTTTATTTATTTATTATTTTTTTGTCTAGAAAAACGAATCTTTAATGAAAGAATGAAACATCTCTTCATTCCGTAATATCTTGACTTCATTTTTAAGATATTGAAATTTTACTTCACTAAAATATACCTATTTAACATAGATTATCGACATCACAATCTATAAAAAAAGTCCTTAATAATAATTCTAATAAATATTTCTAAAAAATCTCAGTTAGATAGAAAATAAAAATCAGAATCTTTGAAATTAAAACTAGTATTTCCAGTCTTCTAGAATATTTTTGTGCAAACTGATATTGTATTCAAATAACTAATATAAAAATGCGGGGATATGATATCTATGAATCCTTAATGAGCGTCAAAAATAATTTTTCTTTCCTTTCAGCAAGCCAAGAATAACAGAAGCCGTGGGAATATTATGTCTGTATTAATTGATTGGGAGATCGCGATTTGTTAAATCATGTTGCAGTTTATCTACCAAATAGTAATACACATAAGTACCATAATGTTTTTAAAGTAATAAGTTTTGAATTTTACTTTATGTATTAGAAGCCACAGGTATATTTACTGAATATATTAGAAAGCTCAAAAATACCAAATTATTCTTAACTGTAACACGTGAAATTCGCTGTATGATACTGATACGACATTAAATTTTATAAAACTTTAATTACAATTAAAAGAAAATGTTTGAAAAGACTAAAAGGTGTCTCGTAATTTTCCTTAGTTTGAAACTCTTAACTCTTTTTCAGTGTTTTTTCTGTCACTAAAAACTAAATTATCTTGATCATAGAATAAAAATATTAAAGATTTAAAAAGAAAATTTATAAATTAAAAATATATATAAAATCCTAGCTAAATATAAGCAGTTAACGTGATCTTTTTCATGAGTTTTAAACGTATTTCAACTTGGACGTGGGAGACGATCTGGAGGAAAAAAAACTCTAAGATATTATTTGCACCAGATGACATTCATGTTAGACGTAAAATTAGATAAACTTTAAATGTGAAATTGAAGCAAAAAGAAGCAATCTATCTTCAGTATTTTTTGTTCATAAAATTGCTAAGCAAAACTAAAGATTTAGCCAAAAGCGGCGTTGGAAGATGTTGAAAATGATGTTAAAAATTTCTCTCACGGAGCTATGTAATAAACATCATTGTTCATGTACAATTCCTTTTCTTTATGTTGCGGAACAAAAATTAGCTCCTGTTGTTGCACAGCATCGAATGACCATATGCAATATACAATGCATAGCAGTATTCTCCTATAATTGGATGGCAAATGCGCTTGATAAGTGTGGTACCTGGAAGTGCCATTTCAACTGCGAAACACAACCTATGTTATATCTTAATACATCTTATCTCTTACTTGGTGAGCTCAAGTGTAACGATCATGCTTAACTGGTTAAGTCTTGCATATTTCGACAAGTTTATCACAACTTTAAACGGAACATGTGCATTCATCATTTGAGCAGTTTTTCGCGAAATGCATTTTTCTCTATGTACGATGAACATATTTGTAAATGCTGATAATTCGGGGGATAGAAACAAGTTCAGAGCTGATTTCTTATCCTATCAGCTTTGATTATGTGAACGCATAGTCGCGTGCTGTTTATCTAATGAAACCTTTTGTAGCTAGAACAGCATTTTCAAGACTACAGTCATTAAACATATGTGACATCCGACTGGAAGCGAATCATTTCCATAAATTGCATTGCTATGCATGATCATTCTTCTCCGCTTGATGTCTTGAAGCTATTCCTTTCCCGTAACTTCTGGCAAGATCAAAACTACATTTGAAAATAATTGTATATTTTACGACTTTTTGCGTGAAAATTTTTAAGCGTTGATGTAATCTTTCTGTTTGACCTTGCCAAATATAGCGAGCAGGATACAAGCAGTGGAAATAAAAAGTAGTTTTAACATATGACACTTATTGTTTGATTTAAGAGGGTTTGGATTATTGTAACCATTACAGTAGCTCTCTTGATACTAACTATTAGGTACCACTGAATGCCTTTCCCGATTGATTGAGATGGAAGTGATATTTCTAGATTTATTCAGATAAAACCTATGTAACATTTAACTTAAAACTTTGATGAAACTGTACGGAAAATTAGTCTAAAATGCAGACAACAGTCCACTTGACAATGCTTAACTCCTACTCTCACTTCTAGAAATCACAATTATAATTTTTACTAAAATGCTAAGTTTTCAACCGCAGCTTATCGTTTGAAGGACTTCCTAAGAAGTAAAATATTCTGACCAGGATTTATATATCAGTAACCACCTACTATTATTTTCTTATGGCACCATCCTCCAGCTTGCTTCGCCGCACTTAAGCCCAGACTCGAAAGGACATTCTTCAGACAGCAACCAACTTCAGGCTGTCTCAAACATAAAACAATTTTCGGTTTCAGTTAACTTACTTATACCCCTATGCTGGTCTTAAAAATCTATATAATCATCTGAATACTAAGTCAGAAGTTATAGAAAAGATACAAGTTAAAAAGCCGAACCATTAAGAAATGCTCAGGAAGAAGAAATATTCTTACCCGAATTAAATACAGAAGATGAA
>KK116150.1:0-69037 GCA_000611955.2 Stegodyphus mimosarum
GTATCCAATCACGAGGAGGAATTTTTCCCTATGTCCGTGGCGCGGTACAGAATGCTTATATGCGTCCGGAAGCGAATACCAGCCGCCCGAGACGACTGAAGGTCCGAAGTTTGAAATCGCCGACATGGCAAGAATTCTGCGCCAAGAGAAGGCAAATTTTCCTTGTTTTCTATATTGTATTGAAAGTTCGATTTATGCCATGTGTTTTAAGTATCTAATTACTGTTTAAAGCAAGAAATTGAATTTCAGTTTGCGAGAATGTAGTTGTAACTATCTGCTAAACAGAAAAGATTTTTTGGATTCGCAAGTTTGCGAAAATTTATTTTGTAAATACTTTCTTTTTGGAATTCTCAAGATGCGAGAAACTAATTTGTGAATATGTTTAGTCGAAAGACTTCAATTGTTTTAACTTAAAGATTGTAGCCAAGCTTTGTGAATTTTGTATGGAAACTATAACGAATGATGTCAAATGAATTTTAAAGTATTACGTGTTAAAATGTTGAATGTTGAACTGCTAATGTCAGCTTTTAAACTATTGTAAAAGTTAAACTTGTACAAATGTAAGTTTTGGCCAAGCATGACTCTAAATACCTTGTATAAGAGATGAATTGCATGAAAGTATAGATTGAATGTGCTTAAAGTTAGGCTCTCCAGGCTTCACTTAAGAATTTTAAAGTTAAGCACTATTTTAGGACATTAGGTCTATAACAAATCGCTGAGGTTGGATAGTGGTAGTATGTCTTCGCAGAAATACAACATAAAAACCTTATCTCACTCAGAACAATTTCTGGAGAGCATGGGGGGGGGGAGAAGAATTAAAGTTTCGTGTGAATGAAAATGTTTGAGGGCCAAAATAAGTTCAAGAAAGAGTATTGATAACACATGGAAAACGTTATGAAAAGATCTAATACTTTTCCTTCCAGAGGACTGGAAGGTCAAGACTGATGTCTGATTGAAAGAAAAGATAAAGTAGATGGATGTAAAACGTATTCAAATTGTGAATGTGTATTTTTCTTAGTTTTAATCTAGCTTTAGATATTTGTGTAAAGTTGGCCTTAAGGAGAAACGTTTTAATGATGAATTCACGAAAACGCTCTAGCTACAAGTCGAAAACTTTGATGAAAAAGTCCTTTTGTGTAGAATTTGCACTCTTAAACAAGGTCGTTTTAAGACCTTTTCTTCGAGTAGTTAAATTCTGGCGGGGGAACATGTAAGGTTTATCCTAAGTTTATTAACAGTTATTTTAAGTTTTGTATCTTTATATCTTATTCTAATTTCAGCTTACAATTTCCTGCCAGAATGTAAATTCAGAAACGCAGTAAATGCAAGTGAGAAAGAGTACTATTTAAGTCATACTTCACCGACTTCGAGAGAGAGAGAGTCTGATTCCCTGACTAGCCCGCGTTTGCCTTCGGCTAATTTCTTTCTTAGTTACTACGCTCAGCCATACTTAAGGCCCTTGCTTGGCTTCGCCGATTTAATTAATATTTGGGGACCAACTAGTTAGATTTCTTATGGCTTCGGATATACCTTTCAGATATCGTACTTAAGCTAGTTTAGTTTGATTTATATTTATTATTATTTAAGTTCAAACCCGAGTGGAGGCTTTGTGTAAAGTTCCAAGTAAGAACTGATTCTAAATATTCTGAAAAATAAAATGTTGTAAACCCTCCTTAAGTCTTACTTGCTTTGTTCACACACTTAAGCGATTATTCTCTTGTTAGTGTTCGTGGGGTTTTAAGTTAGAACTTTAGAATAAATGAGTAAATCTCCACAAGTTTATTAAACTTCACAAAATTGAATCTATTGCTAACAGGCAATTTACCGAATTGATCACACTTATATAAGTAATGATCTTTCTTACAATAAGGACAATTTGTAGTAGCTTCTAAAACCAACGATGTGACTTTAGAACTTATCCTTCTTTCCTTCAAATTGGTTTTACTGTTGTGAAGTGTTCTAGCATGTTCCTTTAGAAACGTAAGTACACTCATGTCCATAAATTAAAGATAATGCAAAATCAGGTAAAGGAAGAGATAGAAGCAAAACAAATTTGACTTATTTGTAAAGCTTATTTATTAAACAAAAGGTAAACAGCAAAAAAAGATGCTATATGTTTGATATTATTAAAAAAATTAGCGATTTTTTCTCCCTGGAGAAAATTAAAAAAAAAACCCCAATATTACATGGTTGGTATGATTAACACATTGTATGTCTCCCAGACGATGCAATACAGTCCGTACAACGCCTAGGCATGCTGAGTATCAAATTATCGATCTGATCTTGGGGGATATTACACCACTCAAAAAGCAATTCTCTCCAAAGTTCCGGTAGACATGTAGGAGGAGGTTGACGGGCTGCAACGCGTCGGCCAAGCATGTCCTACACGTGCTCTACTGGATTCAAGTCTGGTGAGAATGCTGGCCAGTACATACGGGTGATATCCTCCGATTGAAGGCATTCGCTTATGATGTTTGCACGGTGAGGACGGGCGTTGTCATCCATAACACAAATTGTGCGCTCATGGTGCCCCGAAACAAACCTACATGTTGTTTCAGAATGACATCCTGATAGATTTGGCTTGTCATGGTTCCAATTTGAACATGCAGGTCAGTTCTGGAACCCAGAATAATTCCACCCCAAACGAGCACTCCTGCATCACCATAACGGTGTCGCTCAATGATGTTTTCTTGGTGGTAACGGGTACCTGGAGCTCTCCATATGAAAGTCCGGCGAGAATCAGACTGCAAGCTAAACCTGGACTCGTCCGAAAACATCACACAAGCCCACTGTTGCGGTGTCCACAATGCATGCTCTCTACTCCAGGCTAACCGCAGGCGACAGTGAGTTGCAGTAAGTGCAACGCATCTGACAGGTCTACGAGCATATAGACCAATATGCCCTAAGCGTCTGTACACGGTCTGCCTTGAAATTGTCGTAGCAGTGGCTGGAGAGAGCTGACGAGACAGGTCTGAGGCTGTGCTCCGCCTGTTTCTTTTGGCACTAACTACCAAATACCGGTCCTCATTTGGCGTTGTAACTCTGGGGTGACCTGTGCTGTAACGTCTACTCACATTACCATCATCTTGGAATTGTTGCCAAAGCCTGGAAATGACACTTTGGGCAATTCCAAGTTCGTCTGATACTTCCAGTTGGGTACGCCCACATTCCAGACGGCCGGTAATTGTACCACGTCAAAAATCATCCAAATGCGTCCTTTGTGTGATAACTATTCGGTTATTGCACTGAAATGCTTGTAAAGCGCCTGCGAACAATTGTACTTGCGCTCGAGTCGCGTGGTGCTGGCACAGGGTGCCTGGGCCGAAGGCCCTACCTCTCATCGAATATCATTAGTAGATTTCTAACAATTTGTATACAAGAAATAAGTTACATTAAATTAATAATAGTTTTTTTATGATAATCTTAAATGGAGCAGATGCTCACTAGAGTAAAAAATAAAAGAAGATATATACGATATTTACAAATTAAAGTCTCTACCTCAGCAGTGGTAATTATAATTAAATGTGCAGAAAGCCGATTGAGCTGGTGGTTCTGAAATAAAATACAGAATTAAGCAAGGAAAAGTGCGCACTTTTGGTGTGGCAAAATAGAGGTATAAAGGTTACAAAAGACAATTGAATACAATAGTTCATCTATAGAAACACAGGAGAGAAAGCAGCAGATACAAGAGGACATTAAATACAGAGGAGATCGAATTATGGCATACAATCGCTGAGTATCGCCATGGGGCGATGGAAATTATTATCGTCATATATATCATAACTATACAAGGTAATGGAGGGATTGTTTAAATTATATAATCCATCGAAAAAACGTCTGGCCAGGCGAACACAGAACGACCTGACGAGTTCAATTTTTATTTCTTCATGAATTTTAGCATTCCTAATGTACCATGGGGCACATACAATCTGTCTCAGAACACAGTTCTGAGCTGTCTGGAGTTTTGATCGAATGGACTTATTAGAATACGCCCATACCGGGCATGCATAACAAAGAATAGGACGCAACATGGTTTTGTAGATAAGTAACTTATTATCTATAGATAAAACACTGTTTCGAGCAATTAAGGATCAATTTTACTTCTTTGCCTGTATTCCTTATATATCACTCTCTTACACTCTCGTCATTGTGACGTACCATCGGTGTCATCTGGTTACTTCCTGAAATTTGCATATGATTCTTAAAGATGTGTGTAGTGATTTTACAGGTGATATATTTATTTTAGAGTTCGATTTCCGCGTGACTCCGAATTATCCTTAATTTATGGACATGAGTGTAAATGGTTGGTTCCTAGAATTGCTGAGATATTTCCTGGTAAGGACGGAAAGGTAAGAGTTGTCAATTTACTGTTACCAGATGGAAAATTTCTTAAAAGAAGTAGTCGGCACGTATGTATCTTGCCAAATCAATAATTAGACTATATGGTGTATTATTGCAATTGTGTTGTATTCGTTATAGTATAATTATTTTCATTTAAGGTGTTATACAGTGTTATTGTAATATGTGTTTTATTATTATATATTATTGTTATTCAAATTTTACAAAATTTGTTTTGATATTCTCATATTGAAATTTGAAAATTCAATGGGCGGGAGGATGTTCTATCTCACCTCCTTGATATATGAACTGTAAAATATAGAAAATGCCTCCAGAGGGTAGTGCTGTGCAAAAAAAAGGGGAAAAACCGAGAGTGTGCTCTCGCTTTTGGAGGACAAAGTGTTCCCGCCTTTGTGGCGAAAGTGTTGAAATAATTATAGAGATGTGAAATAAAGCTACAGTCCGAACTAATAAGTGTTTCCGAGTTATTGAAAAGTTGTGATTTTTAATAGGAAATGTTCACTTCTTCCATGGGAGCGTTCTGAGAAAGCGTGTAAATGAGAAAGATACATAATTAAAGTTTAGTTTAGGATCAGATCCGCATTTTTTAACTGAAGAATTTTAAGGCTAGCACTGCTATTTTTAATTTCATCAACCTTTCTTTGCTTTGGTAAAATGTTTCAGTTTCTAAATTGTAAGAATTCAACTTGTAAAAATTTGATGCGAAAAATGTAAAATTTTACATTTCTGTTATGTAGTGATTTTTGGTTAGTTTAGAATTAGGGATTAATGTGTAGTTAATTGCAGTTATTTGTTAATTAATTATTGAGTGAGTAAATTATATGCATTAATTTATGCTTATTCTAAATTTTTCTTCACGAACTGTATTGCTTATGTTATTGAATCAATTATTTTTATACGAGTTAAACAGAGTTCTTATTCTTACGTTACGCGTTCGACAGTATTAGCTTTCGGGAAAGGAGACAATGGGAAATCGGTTGCTTTCTGCGTAATATTTGAAATTTAAAAATACTTCCTTTTTATTCACATGGTTGAAATTTATACCTCTTAAAGAGAAAAAATTTACCCTTTTTATGAACCTACTTTCATGACTGTACGTCGCCCCGTTGGAGAATTATGCCCATTTAATTGCTAAAATTGTTGAATTTCGTGTCTAGAAATTTATTCTGCTATAAGCGTCGTTTTGAGCACTTTCTCGTCAAGGTCATGTACTGCGTCCGGTTGCGTGGCAGGGGAGTGATAGGTTTGTCGCATTCTTTCCCTCACCCCTCCTTGTTGGCGAAGGGGGTGGCGAGGGTGGAATTTTTTTTGGTGTGAAGAAGGAAAAACTAAGTTTTCGCAGCACTGTTTTGTGTTTGGCGAGATTTGCATACTAATTCACCAAATTTGGTGATTTTCGAAAATTCTGGATTCTGGACGATTAAAATCGTCATGCAAGGCCATGCTCAGCCCTTTTTGCCTTGGATTCGCAGCTGTAGAAGCACGTTATTTTTTCTTCCTCTGGAAGAGCCGGAGATGGGAAATAAGATAAAGATGAACATCTAAAAAAACACTTGAAGTTTACTCCTCCGCACTTTACCATCCCCGTGTTGGAGTCGAGAATGTTGTTTTTCCTCATCGAATTAATACGTTGAAGAGACTTCTCGCAGTCTAGTGGATGCAACTTGAATCCCGTTATCCGGATCCTGCATGATCGGTCACTTAGATCCGAGTACTACCATCAACTCGCCTGGATGAGAATAGACGGAAAAGGGAGGAACCTTTAGGAGCTCTTGTTTTGCTGCACGAATGCACTTTACCATCTTCATAGTGTCTGATCCAAGTGTCCAGATTTCTCGCCGGACTCCCTCGTTCAACATCTGCGAAGAACTGGTCGTCGGCAGAGCCTTGTTCAACACCTGTTATGAATGGGACATCCGGAAAAAAAAATCTATAAGATGAGTTAATGCTTAATTAAATTTTCACTTCTTCCCTTCAAGTGAGTTCAACCTTTTGATTGTTAATTTCACCTGAAATTTAGTACAGCTTGCGACTTAAATTCCGTGAACATGTTTCCTAAGTAATATGGTAAATTAAAATTTTTTTTAAGAGATTTGATTATTTGAAGTAAATTTTCCAGTGATGAATTATTAATGTAAGGAGTAATTATATGTGTATTTAATTTCCAATTAAATTCTATTTAACTTTTAGTCAAAGGTTTTTCTGCTGGATCTTAAATCCAGGCTGTGTATTTAAGCAACTGCTGCACTATTAATCTATTTAGGACTTTTAACTTTAACTTGGAATGTAATTAAAATTTATATATAATGAATTAAGACAGGATATTAAATTTGTTAACTTATCTAAATTTTACCTTTTTACTTTAAGTTGTTACTATTTTTGGTTGAGAATTAACTTTAACTTTTGCAAATTAAGGAACGATTAAAAATTTAAATTCTACTTTACCTTTAATTGTGTAATTGAATGTAGGAATAAATGTAATCATTTTTCTCCAACGGGTCTACTTGAATATGTAATATTTTCTAACTGCCTAAGGGATTTGCTAAATTTATGTATGTAATTTTTACCTGAGTAAATTAAGAAATTTCTTGAACTAAGTAATCTCTATCAATATTGGTAAAGACACCATGCTCGGTGATTCATTAAATTCCTGTGTATTTTTATGCTGGCCAGCAGAGTTTGATAACTGCATATGAAAAGTTAATATTAATTTTTACGGTGTAAATTTTTGATTAATTCATCTCGGTGCATATTTGAAATTAGCAATATATATATTATAATTCTAAATGCATTATTTTAAATAGTTGTCACCTGAACACACCATAGATCTAGAAATTTAAGTTGAAAGATTGAGTGTCTTCCTTTAATGCTGCAATAAATATCCTTGGTTATATATATATATTTGATTCAGAGTTTTTCTTATGATGACTTGTGTGAATGTTTTTAACACCAGTACTCCTGCTTGGTCTTAGGGGTTGTTCGGGTTAGTAATACACAACGCAAATTAGAATTTGGTTTTTGATATTATTGTAGGCTAATTATCGTAACAGTTAGTATTTAACATTTAGTGCCACAGAACAGTTCTTTGCTGATTTTATATAAAATACCCGTGAGCATTCATACTCATTTCGCTTTATGTCATAATGGCAATGTTTTAAGACTTTTCAATCAGCTTGGTTTTTATGACTTTTCTAAGGTAGGACGTATCATCGTTTGTGTTTGACCGGCTTTGCATAGAATGAAAGCATGGTATGACTGAATTTACTTTTCTTGATTACATTATACTGAACACCTTTAAAGGCTAAGGCATTTGCTGACATGACGTCATGAGAAGGTCAACAATAAAAGTATCTTTCAGTTGATATTTTTTCCTTAGTTTAGCCAATTGTTGAGCAGTTTTCTACAGATCGAATTGAAAATCCTTGCATTCTCTGCTTCTTACGTAATAATATAAAAAAGTTTAATTTATGCAGCTTTCCAGTTGGAAAAATAATCATATTCAGCTTTAATGCTATCTCTTTTGGTTTTGCCTTAAGTCTTGAAACATTCGTTGGAGATCTTTCTGAATGCCTCTGCATGAAAACTTCAGCAACATACATCCTGAACCTTGGAAAATTTTCCCCATAAAATACGCACTTTCGTTCAAGCAGATCTGCTGTCTGTTCTTTCCTCTTCATTTTTCTTTTTCAGAGATATTTGGTTTTAGTGTTGACGCAAGAATACACAGTCTTTCCCGAGGATTTTGTTTTTTCCAATTCTTTATTTTTATCATACGTTTTCGAATTTTAGGTTTCATTATAAATTGTTCATTATTTTCCAGATATTTTAGCTAAAATTAAATTAAAAAAATCTTAACTCTCAAGCAATCGAATTACGAACGTGTTTATCAAATGATACAGGAATAAGGCATCTTCCATTACAAATATTTATTCTACAGAGGCAATAGTTTATTCTAGACCTCCCTATCCATCCACCATTCAGATTTGAAATCCTGCATGAATAAGATATAGAGGATAATTTAAAACACACTGGTGAACTTTAACTGGTGACAGAACACAACTATATCTTTTTATCGTACAATGCATGGGCTCAAATTGTAAAATGCTATATAGCTAGTGAAGGATTATGAACATTAATTTTCGCACTTATCTTCATTTCTACTACGGATTTCTAGCGGAATGAATTGCTTCAATAATCAAGAGAGGGTTGACATGCATTTTATCTACAGAGCAGCGGAGAGGAATGCAAAGGAAGTCCAAATTCTGTACTGGAAATATTTTTTGTAGTCTGTTAAATTCTTTATTCTCCAAAGTTAAACAGTCTTCCTTTCTATTTTCTTCTGTTTAAAATAATCTCTGAATTTGGATAGCTTTGAAGTTGGCTTACCTTTCTGTGGAAGTGGTAGGATCTCTGAACACTGGTAGTTAGATTCAGGCTCAAATCCTGGTGAACGGGCTGGCTGCATAGGAGTTTCGCAGTTTTCCCAATGTGTAACTTAAATACAAGTCAGTTTCTTTACGGATCGATATAAGTCTTATACGATAGCCATTTGCAAAAGATTTTTATTTTCACCTTGTAAATCACGACTGAGGTTACTAAATTCTTATATAATACCGCTCAGAAAGGTAAAAAGAACAACACAGATGACTTCTAAGTTTGCCACACACTTTATGTTCTAGTAATTTAAACTGTAAAATGTTTTTTATTTCGTAAAGGGAGGGGAATCCAGAAATTTTTATTTACTTTAGCATGGCACTGAGGTATGAAAAGAACGTTGGTATAATTATTGTTAATTTTTTTGAACAAATTTTTAAATTTTCTGTGGTTTAGATTCCGTGAACAGGTTAAATCGCTCTATATTTATTAGTATTTTCATATAAAAGTCTACAAGAATACTTTTGAAATTAAAACAATCGAAAATCAAACCTGCCATGGATCAATGCAAGTACACAAATATAATGTTTCAATGAAGCTCAAAACAAGATTATTTTGGGTTGTTCATACAATGGTTCTATATTTACGATTGCGCTTTATATAGCTTGTATTATAATTTACTACCACGAAAATTATACTTCATTAAATTATGGATTCTTTGTGCAGATGTGTAAGTTTATTTTTAAGATTATATTCGTTTACTTTTTAAAGGTATTTCTCGATAAAATATTGAGGATAAATATTTTTAAGTGAATGTAAATATTTATAAGACGGCTTAAAATATTTATTTTATAATTTTCGATAAAATGATTATGTGAACTGAGGCCGATGAGTTGAAAGATAAATTGAAAGAGCATACACAGATCAGAAAGTTTATCCTTAGAGAAGGTTTCTACTGTTCCAAATAAGAGTCATGAAAATATTTGTAAATGCAGATGAAGATAGATTTATTCAAGGATTCATAAAATCCTTTCTCAATTGCTGTCCCATTTCAGCAATAGCAGCAGAAGTTTGGAAATTTCATAGAAGTTTTATTGATACTAACAAACAATTTATCGTGTTTGTTTTCATAAATTATAACGTTCATTGCCGTTACTGTTGTAGAATTTCCCTTAGTTATCTAACATATTATTCAAATTTTTGTTATCTTTCCTGAACTGCTCAACGTCCTTCGCATTTCCTCGCCAGGATGTAAATTTAAAGGTAAGTGAAGTGAGTATTTAAACGGGTGAATCTCTGAGTGTATTCAGAGCGTGTTTTCGCTAGCCAGCGCACGTTTCGTTTCTGAACTTGCTGTTGCACTGATACGTCTCTTGGCAGTTTTGAATAATTATCACGCCTGTAAGGTTTGTCGAGTCAACCTCACAAGCCATAACTCAAAGTCCAAATCCAGCACTATTCGTTTTAGACTTGAAGTGATTTCTGTAATAATGTTTTAAATAGTTGTCGGTGTTTTTGCAAAGCACGAACTTCATAGCTGAAATTAATAAAGGGTTATTTTCAGCCTTCTTCCGTGCTAGTAATCTTTCACGCCTGTGCGAGAAGTCGCCAGGTTCATTAGTAGGATCTAAATTAGTTTATGTGGACAAGGAGAGATAGATCTTATACTGCAACAGAAAAAAAATTAGGCAGATAAGCTGAGCGTGGTCTAAGTTTTGAGACTGTGTCTCTGAAATTCCATGATTGAAACAAGCCTTATGCACCAGAACCAAGACCCGGCAGGGCTGAACAGGCAATATATTTTAAACCAGTGCTGTTGTTACATGGGTATACAAAGTCCTTAAACGAAATACATTGGACTCCTGTGTGAATGACAAGAGATGTTTTCAAAATTCGATTTAATTTAACGTTCAAATGATTTTCACATGTATCTTTCTTTAATAAACAAACTAAAAATCTCTCAAATTTACTGTTTACGTCGTGAGATATAGTAGAGAAAAATCTTTAAAATTTGTGTAAAAGGTTTTACACCATTTCTGATTTTTTTGCTGAATGTTCGAAAATCGCTCGATCTTTTTCAGCTATTTCATGTGTATGCTTTTAAAATTTCAATATCTGTAAAGGTGTCTGTTACAAAATTTTCAACCTTTCACAGATTAAAAAACAAATTCTTCATCCTCTTTTAAAAGAAGAATCGTAAAAAGTAGTACTGGAATATTGTCCACTTTTAAAAAAATACGATAGAATGTCAAGCAGAAGGGGAAATTTTGTTTCTTTCTTCAGCAGTGTTATGAAGAGTAGTTTCAAGGTTATGACGTTACTGCATCATCATGAAATTTATCCCATTATTTTTATTTTTATCTATTTTATATGCATTTTCCTCAGCATTTCATTTTAAGAGCTTTTCTTAATTTTATTGCCATACGTAATATAATATTCTTTTATGGCACTTTTACGGATTTTCTTTTATGGGACGAAATTCTAACATCTAGAAATGTACCTGTTAGAGAGATATGAATTTTTCAAATGTTATGAAAGACTTTTCACACTGTTTTAAAACAAGATTGATAAAAAATATGAACTAAACAACTAGAATTTGTTTTTTAAACATGTGCTTTTTTATGAGCTTTTGTTTAACTTGATTTTATCACGATGGTCAAAACATGTCCATGCGCTTTTAAATTATTCTTTGATAAGTTATCAAGCTCAGATTTTGCACACACACATATTGTAACATGACAACACAATTTGCTGAAGAGATGGTTCAAAATTTGATTTAGCTTTTTTAAAATTTAATATTGAACCATTTTTCTCATATATTTTTATTTGGCGAACAAGCTAAAACTCTCAGTTTTACTGTTCTCAACATTGGAAGGAGCGGAAAAAATCTTTTTAATTATCAATATGTAAATTTTGTTATAATTTCTGATTTTTTTTCAAAATCACTGAAATTTTTCTATTACTTGGACGTGACAGAATTATTGGAATTAGAAGATTTATTATTATTTTAATTTAACTTTCAATTGAATAATTTGATTGATAAAGTGTCAGTAAGACTATGAAGATGAAAATAAAACATTGGAAAAAAAAGTTATTGTTTTACATAGTATAATCGAGAAAATAATTTATTATATAGTTTAATAGGAATAAGAGATTAAATAAATGTCTTCATAAAATCGTTTACAATTTTTCACAAAATCATTACAGTTTTACAAATCACGAATTATAAAAGCGTAGAAGTCTAATTCGAAATCGAATAATTGAATGATATTGTCAAAAGATAAGCCATTACTTTGTAAGTTTTATGCTAAGTTTATAACAGTTACTTTAAGTTTGTCACACTTTTCTGTCTCTCCTGATTTCAGCTTATAATTTCCTACCACAATGTACTTTCAGAAACGCGTTTAATGCAAATGAGTAAAAGTAGTATTTAAGTTGATGTTTCACTGACTTCGTTAGAGAGCCAGAGTTTCTGACTAGCGAGCCTTTGCCTTTGGGCTACGTCTCTCTCTAAGCTATTACTACGCTCGGCCGTACTTCAGGCCCTTGATAGCTTCGCCTACTTAATTGAGATTTAGGGGCCAACTACTTAGAATTCTGATAGCTTCGGATATATCTTTTTAGCTAAGCATTAGTTAAGCTTTAATTCCTATTACTTTAAGTTCAAGCTGAAGTAGAGGCTTTGCTGTACGCTCTGAGATAGGAGCAGACTATGTTATATCTTAACCCTTCTTGAGTCTTACGTCTCTGTTCACGCACTCAAGCGGTTATCGGTGTAAGAGGTTCCCCACATTTAACTGTGAAATAAAAGGGAGGGACTTCACAACCTGCATAAATTTATCGAGGGTGCCCCACGCTTTTATTATTCATGATGTAAAACCGCAGATGAATTTTGTAAACAATCTCTCATTCTTATTAAATTGTATGATAAATCGTTTTAATCCTTTTAGTGCATTAATTTTTATAAATTTTAAATAAAAGCTAATTTTATGAAATTTTTTTATTCCCATTGTGTTATGAAATACTTTTAAATTAAAAGTTATTCTTTCAGAGAGAAGAATGCTTTGTTTTCCCTTTCAGTATCAAATATAATCATCGTGCACACAAACTCCCTAAGGAGTTGGGCTAATATTCAATTCTTAAAAAAGTGATAATTACGGTATTAGAGCTTCAGGCGAAGGCTGCAATTTATTTAAGAATTTAAATATTAAAAACTTAAGATTCAAAGTAAAAATTAAATTAGCTTTTTAACAAAGCGGGTAGCTTATATGCACAGATGGATAAAGCTATCGAACCGATTAATGCAGTTAATTTTTCGGAGAGCTACTTATGCGCAGCAATATTTTCGTCTTAAATCGATGGGGTGATATGGATGGCAAATACAAATGCAGTAAAATCGTTTCTTCGATGTTCTGTCTTTCTCCTTGTCAACTGAATTACCAGAAAATTTCCCTCAGGGCAAGGTTTATGGAACATTTGCATTTAGGAATGAATTCCTAGAACTGGTTCCAGAAAAAAAAGTGTTTTTGCGGGAAGCTTATTTCTGTTAACGTTACCCAAAATATTATCCCCTACCTATCGTAGAAACTCATTCATCGTATCATTTTCGAGTCATTTAGTATTATTACACAATTGGAAAGTCTCTAGTAAGTACTGGAGTACGATAACAAGTATAGTTTGTTATAACATCTATTCAAAGAAAGCAACCAGTAAAAAGATATAGTTGTAGAGATTCTTGTAGTATCTAAGGGATACATGCAAAATCGCAGACTTCTTAAAGACCAATATACTATATTTGAAATAATCACATATATTTAACATTTGTAGAGGTAATAAAAATGTAAAAATGAAGATTAAAGCACGTTCTGGCCAGAATGCGTTTTTCAACTCCTAGCGACCTTTGTCAGTTCAATAACGGAACGGATTTTACATAAGAACACAATACTCCGAAACTATTCTGGAGCTGGCCACGGTAGTGCCCAGATACGTGAAGGCCATATATGCAAATTACCCTACGCATATATATATATATTAGTAACCTACCCGTCTTGTTGCATTAACGACCCTGAGACATTAATGAAAAGATCATCTTCATTTGGCAGCTACATACCGACCTCTGAAAACCCGAACTTCCGAAGGCTAAATTGCATCAAAATCATCACTGCCTGCCCATTCATTTCCTTGATCCTAAGTAGTGAAACTGAACTGTTTGCTATTATATATTGGTCCAAATACTATTCCATTCGTCAACTACAAATATATCTGCAATATTTCTAATTTGCAAAAGTTTTATTATTTTTGCGGACTCTTCATCACATGCGGGCTGATAAACTGTCAATTTTGAGAGGTATTACCGATTTTTAGTCCAAATGGGCTTTCTACCTGAAGGACTATAGTTTTCGTTTTGCGATTTTGAGTCGGAAACATTAAATGTCGGTTCACTTTTCAAACTGTTGCCACCAAATATTGCAGCCCTGTATTATATTTAAAGAAATTAAATAATGAAGAATGTGCATAAATGTATGTATGTTTCTCGCATTGTGATAAAACGACGGTACCTAGAGCGATCGAATTTTGAATGTCGCAATCCTACTGCGAATATGAGCATCTGGAAGCCCAAATTTGAAATTTGGAATTTGTTTTATTATCCATTTCATAATTCGTAAAACTTTAAAGAATCGTTGCTTAACAAACTCAAGGGTTTCGAAGCGAGCAATGGCAACGTTGTATAGAAAAAAAGGATTTTTATCTCTAGCGCGTGAGACCGTGTATAGGAAATTCTAAAGATATGGCCAGTTTAAAATTATTTTGCGGTATTGTTCTTTAACTGAATTTTATGGTTTAAGTGAGAAGAACCTGATATTTAATAAATAAAGGCAGCACCCAAAATTAAAAAAAACCCTCCTTTAATAATTTTACGTAATTTAAAATCTGAAACATTTCAGGTTTTCTTTTTAATGGTTTTAGTTAACAAATTACGAATTCTGAGAACTGCAGTTGATCTTGTAGCAGTAGTTATTTTTTAAGTCATAAATGTGTATCGAGTATAAGTTTAGCAATCTAAAGGTTATACCGTTTCCGTTTTTGGAAAGAGGGAGATAAATATTAAAAATGAGGATTACTAAAGAAAACTAGAATGCCTGAGTCATTTGAGAAAAGAAATAATTTACAAAGAAGAACCTCCATTCTCGAAGAAAGAAAAAGTTTACATTAAAACACTTTTTAACACCTTGAATAAATTAGGAGTTCGCAGAAATTTAAAAGGCAGTCAAGACTTCTAGTGTTTCCTTAAAACAATCTTTCTAGCTCATGGGTTTGAAAAACACTCTTATCAATGACAATTCTCGTATGGGTTGTTAGCCTCTTTAAGATACCGAGTTGAACTCTGTGTAAACTCTACTATTCTTCTGTTCCTTTGTGAAAATCCTTCTTAACTTGGAAGAAAAATAAAAGCAACTTTTTCTTTTCTTTTCATGGCTTTATGTTTTATCCTCTTCTCAGTCAATGATTAAAGAGAATACTTTGATCCCTTTGTGGCGAAGCTAGTTTATTTCAAGTGCTTGAAGCTATAGGAAATTTCTTTCGGATCTATTTAAAGCTGTTGGGCTACAGTAATATGAACTCTGAGACACAGTTTGTTTGCTTCTCTCTAATGAAAGACAAGTTATAGCAATTTTATTGCCTTCAGATCTTCTCCGTTGGGTTTGATTGTCTGGAAAAGAAGATCGCGAACTGAATGGTGTGTAACTAAATAATTTTGTCTTTAGTAGAGCAATAGAAGTTTGTTGGAAATCGTCTAGAAATAAAATCAGTAATTTGTCGCGCTCATTCTAGGATAAAATAAATTAAAAATAGGAAGTTCTGTAAAAAGTTTGTGTAAATAATTTCTATAATTTTTTCCTCATGTTAGTTTTACTTTCAATGCGACCCTAGCCAGAGAAAGAGCTCAGATTAATTAAATATTCAATGAGATACATAGGATCACTTTAATAAAAAATTTCCTTTACGTTATTACGCTTTAGGAAAGACTTATATTAACACCCATGTTTCGCTACACAATGACAATTTGAGTTTTCACTTTTGAAGTAAGACGAAAAATAAACATAACATTCTACGTTTGCTTTCTGAAATGTAATTTAGAAGTATAATATAAGTTCAGGGCAAGTTTGTATGCTGTTTTGAGTGCATAAAGATAGGAAAATATTCTAAACAGTGACTATATTCTCCTGTTTAATGTTTTCATACGTGTGTTATGTTTTTATGTTTCAATCGTGATTTTCAGCAAGCAAGTAGACACAGAAAGTTAAATAATTTGAACTATGGCAAAACACATAAGGGCATTACGTATTAGTGAGTTGCTTATCCATTTGGATTAAACTACGATGAGACATTAACACATGATTATCTTCATCACTCAACTACGTCTCAACCATCCTGGCTTATCAGCACCCTTGTATTTTAAGTCTCATCGAAGTCATCAGTGACCGCTCATAATATTCTCGATTATAGGTGATGAAATTACACTACATATAATTTATTTTTTACGTTATGTGCTTATCATATAACTTCCAGTTTTGCGTTATTTGGTGGGGTTACTGCTATTTCATTAACTGTGATTTATTGAAGAATGTTGGAAGAAAATAGCTGCGTCTTATTTACGATAACTTAGAAAACTCTCATTCTGTTTGGAGAAGCAAACATTTTTTAAAATTTTGCAGGCTTTTAGAGATACTGTTAATAGCTTTGATTTGACTTTTGGTAATATTTTCGATCACCCTGATTTTCTTCATGGCTCTGAATCTGACGGTATTGACTGGTAGAGTCTGTGACAGCTTGAGGTAGAGAGCAATGAAATTTTCGGCTTGACTTATATAACCTATGCTTTTGGGATTATGTAACCTTTATAAGCTATTCTAAATAGACTGTTTGGTTGTATAAATCTGCATGTGATTTCAAATGTACTCTGAACCTGGAACTTGCCCTTTGCAAAAATTAATCTGGGTCCTCTGTTTTAAGTACCTGCACTCTGCTGCGCTCTAGTAAGGACTGGTAAGGCTCTAGTAAGGACTCTACTGCGCTCTATCATCAGACAAATTTTATTTTTCATTGAGCAAACGTTTTATTAAATATCACCGGACATGATTGCTGTTGTCCGAAAAGTCTTTTGTGTTCTTCATATAACAAGCGTTTACTCAATGTTAGGTCATTGTGATGAAGCTGAAAAGACAGCTATGCATCATTTTATGATTTCAAAGTTCTTGTTTTTTGGTGCTGTCAATAATATCGAAAGAGATATTTTTCGCTTAAACCTTCAAAAAGAGTTCTTTCAAACGACCTTCAAATATATTTCTTTAACTTCCTTTCATTTATCTCCATTTAGTTTAATTATAACGAAAATAATAAAATTTTCCAGCATTCAGGATCGACGAAATAGGATTAAATATGTCAAAAGCTAAACAGAGAACCAGATATTTGACTCTTAAGGATCAAGCAAATGTGATTAAATAGGCCAAAATCTAACCAGAGAACCATTGTTTAAGATAGTGGGTGCATGGCCAAATAAGCTGAAAGCGACCTTTGGAAGATCAGGTCTTGATTATTGCTAAACTGTGCTGGTGGAGCAGATCGCTCAAAATTTAATTTTCGAAAAGAAGAGAAAACTCTTGTTAGAGTACCATAATTGGTTTGTTAAAAAAATAACTGATGTGTCTAAAAATTTCTCTCAAGAGGATATAAAATAACCATTCAGTTTCAAATGTAATCTCGTCCTTACTGGAAGTTACAGTAGAGAAATAGGTTCGTAACTTCAGACGGTGGAGAAATGACCTTGTGCAATAGTGAGGTATACAGCATTGATTTGACTCCAGTCTGATGACAGATGAGTTTAACAAATGTGCTGCTTGAAATGTGGCTTTTCAGTTGTAAAGTTCACCCAATGATCCGTCTTCACAAATTTATGCAATTTTGCCAGGAGTTTAAGTGTAACGATTATATTTGATTGGTTAGGTCTTGTTGAATAGGTTGTTTCAACCTAGAACTTTAACATGCAATACATTTATATGCAGTGTTTCCGTATATGGTGACCACGCTGCTACAAATGTCGATAGGTTTCTTGCCTTTGATTATGAAAATAGCTTTTGACGACATGTTATTAACTTACTGCATAATTTAATAATTGAAATGCTACTTTCAAGCGTCTTGAAACCCACATGTCACGTCGGTAAACCCGCATGTCATTCGACTGGAAGCGAATCATTTCGCTCCTATATGTGGATGTTCCTCACTGTACGAAATCCTATCCTTTAACATCTGGAAAAGTTAAGATTGCATTTAAATGAATGGCTATTCTATATCCTCATAAGAGAAAGTTTTACTGAAGTCGGTATCGTTTCAGTTGATAAATCATATACTAACAAAAGATAAACGACGAGAGGTACTAAGAAAGATTTGCTTTTTAAAGTAGTATTGATAAGTGTTGCTAAGTTGTCAGGACTGAGTGTTCGGTGCATACTCTTGGCAAACACATTCGTGAAATACTTTAAATCCTGATCTTGAAGAGGGAGCTGAATGCAGCTATGTTCTGTGGTAGAAAACTGTAGTTAAGTGGTGGAAGAACTGCACTTAAGAAGGATTTAAAATCTCTTTTATTAAACCACAATTATATGCATCCACTTCCCAACTCGGGAGGGATACAGAAAATAATAACCGCATTTGGGTCTAAACTGAACAATCAAATAATTTAAACTAAAGCTAATTAGAAATTAAGTAGTCGTTGCTCACAGAGCTATAAACGCGAGGCTAGCCTTTATGCTAAAGGGTGCGTAGCATGATTTAACTAATACTAACGCACTTAGATTTACTTCAATTAATAATAGAGTAACAGCGCTAAGGCTTAGAATTTAAATACTAGCTGGTCAGGCGAACGTCGAACTGAGCAGCCGTGATCTGAGACTAAAAGCTCTCTCACACTGAGAGGTTCCTACCTATCGCTTGAATAGAAACTTGGCTCCACTTCAAATTAGCATAAAGCTGAAACGCGCGCTTATTCTAACGGGAAGTTGAAATAAGAACACATAGGAAAGGGGAAATTAAAATAAAACTTTGTTAGTTTAAACTAAAACTTACAAAATATCTTACTTTTCTTTAATAACACTATAATTAATTCTTTGCAATAGATTCGTTTTAATTTTAGCCCTTTATCTTCTGTAGCCAAATATATAAATTTGTATTTCTTTAATAATACTGAAGATTTGTTACTAGCATTCGTAGAGAAAAAATTACAAAGGCTCTAGAAAACTATCATTAGTCACTTGCATAATTTTTCAAGTGACAGTATGAAATAAGACCTAATGCGTAAATAATTGTTTACAACTCAAGTAGTCTGCGACGGAGTAAAAATAAAAACTAAATAAAAAAAGAAATAAAACCTAAAATATATTAAAAAATATTAAAAATACTCAGGGCAAGACGTAAGAAATAATCTTATATCCTTTGGAAGACTATCACTTTGTAAATACTTCGGTAATTCTCTTTTTAATAATGTTATGCATTTGCTGACTTTTGCCGTACAAGTGGCTTTATTACTTAATTAACAGTAAATGAAGTCAAATAACTTTTAATACTCGATTTGAAATTTTTAAAGTTATAAGAAAGTGTAAATCCCTTACTTAGAAAGATGAAGCTTTTTGAACAAAAAAGATGAAGCTGTTGAAGGAAAAAAATGTGACAAAATTTCTCAGAATTATCAAATAAGGAAAAAATATTATTCTTCTGAAACGAGACGTATAAAGTTTTTATAATAAGAATTTCCCAATCGAAAGCTTTGATTGAAGATGATACTGTATCTGAAATACGATCAGAAGAAAGAACAGACTAATAATGAGAAATCTGAGCATTGATCAGTACTGTTATTGCTTAGTTACGTTATTCTTTTCTAAAAGGGTACTTAGGAATTATTTCTGATTCGCCTGACCTTATCAGAATTAGATGTCAGCAAGGATTTATTGGGAACGGAATAACTATAAAGGATATTTTGAGAAAGTTACTTGACTGAATATCTTTCGAAGGTTTGGTTATAGATTAGTGATTTAAGAAAGAAATCAAGTGAAATAGGCTTTCAGACTGAGGAAACTATCAGACTTTGTGAGAACTTTTAATAGGTATTGAAATTTACACTTTTATGTGCATCTCTTGGAAAAAGATGTCAATGAGAATGTAGAGAGTTTTTGTAGCCGAATCAAAGAGAGCGAGAGAAAACACTCATTCTCATGAGATCAAAATTAACCAAGTTGAATTTAATCAAGCAGTTATATTAGGATCATAGACAATTATTGATAAAGTTTAACGTATGTTAAGACTTCAAAACCCTTATATTTGAAAGTTACTTTTTACGTCAGAAATGCATAATGCAGTAGCGTGAGTTTCAAACTCTGTTTATAGAAATTCTGAAATTTGAAATCTTTTGATCAATGAAATTTACTTTCTACATGTTCATTATTTGAAAGCGGTTTAAGGACACATAATTTTGAAGAACTTATCTTTAGGGCCGAATAACCTATTACAGAAGTGATTTTACAGAAGTCATATTAAAGAAGTGAATAGAAAAAAGGAGAACCTAATAATTATACTCATTTTTATTACAGAATTTCTGCAAAATAATTTAAGTTATATCACTGGGTCTTGGATTTCTCTTGGATTGAGGTGGCACTGCGGGATGCATTTCTGCAGATTGGGCATAGACTTCTTATGAGATTAATTGAAGTTTAGAGACTTCCAGATGTTTCTTTCGCATCCGTGTTAGTTTTCTTCTTAGGCAAGCGCTCCATTGAGGAAGAATTTTCGTTTGGAAGTAGAGCATATCTATTGCTCGACAATTCTGATTGAACTAACGAGCTAAGCAATCGCCTGTTGAGAATTAGCTGAAAATTCATACCATCATTGTTTGTTTCTGGTTCGGTATACGTGGCGGTAGAGCAAGGGGGGGGGGTTGATTCTCTAAACCCTCTGAATCGGTTAGGTCAGAAAGGGAAAGTTCTAGGAACTGGTCCAGGATGTCCAGGAAATCGTCTGTCAGAGCCAACACCAATATTCTCAGAATTTTGCTCGAAGTAGGGTCACCCAGTTTCAGAATCAAATCCAAACTCAGCTTTCGTAATCTGATGACTTCAGTAACTGCTGAACGGAAGTCATGTTCCTATTCGACCGGCAATATCAAATATTCGAGAAGCTGACAAATTTGACAAACTCAACTCAGCAAAGAATAAACTACAGTCAAGGCTGTTTTACAGTGCGTGACCACGAAGTTTAAGAACAAAGCTATTTAAGTGCAGAACTATAACGAAAAAGAAGTATGTAGGATGCAGAGCCAGGGAAAAATACACTTTTGCTTCAGAAACTAAGCATTCATCAAACTACAACTATGAGTATACATCCAAATAACTTTGAGAGTGATTAAATAATAGACCGATTTATCCCCTTCATACGTCATTCAGAATGAACTGTGAAAGTAATATAACCCGCACAGTAATTGTAAAGTACACTCATACTCCAGGTGAAAAAACAATTAGGTTCCTCTATAGCCATGCGCGCTTGTGTGCAAAATTGAGGATTTCGCAAAAAATGTCTAATTTCCGAAAAACTAATGGACAGACGTTAATGAAATCTGATATGAATATACATTTATGACAGAGAAAGAGATGTACCATTCGCATGATTTTCAGTAAAGCTCAAATTGCACGCATGACCAAAATCCAAGTTGTGATATCGAACTAAAAATGAATTTAATATATGGTTTGGCGCCATCTCACAGCCAGGCACGTTACGCAGCGTGACAGCATACTGGACAAGAAACAGCTGAGGAGTCTCTGTAGCAGTCAATACCATTTTCGCATCAAGGCAGTTTCCAACTCCGGGACGGTTCTTGAAAGGCGATGGCGAGATTAATTTGCCCTTCCAAGAGTGTACCAGACATGCTCTACGGGGTTAAGGTTAGGGGACCTGACAGACCAATCCATTTGGCAAACATCCTCATTTTTCAGGTAATCGCTGACGAACTGAATCCAAAGTGGATGAGAGCTGTCGTCCTGACAAGAATCCAGGACCAATGGCGACTGTGAAAAGTCGAACATAGGCTCTAACATCTCCTCTGTATACCTCATAGTAGTCAAAGAGTCTGTTAAACGCATGCTGGCTTGTGCGGCCCTCCATTGTAATGCCTACCGAAACCGTTAGATTTGCATCACCGTTTTGACCCTTTTTCCTGATAGGAGAGGGATGGTATTGTGTTCCAGGCTCTCTTCAGATATAGGTACGCCGAGAATCAATGTCCAAGCTGAATCTCGCTTCATCTATCAAAACAAGCTGTTCCACTAAATCTTAACAAGGGGCATATTGTCTGCACCATGTAAGCTAAACGCACTATGTTGCGTGGTCGGATCTATATCTTCCCTATATGGATCCGGTATCCTAAAACTGTTTCTACAACTTACAGACGACTCTAGGCGTTATACTGATATCTCTAACTCCCTGCGCTTGTGACGGGACTGCTTCCAATTTTTCGACAATTCTCCATCTTATTCTGTCATCATATGTTCGTAGCTGATACATTATAAAATTTACCAAACACGTGCAAGAAACACGGAGAATGTCGTGAAGGAATACGCGCATATAAATCGCCGAAGATCCCATTTGCCCTTACAACTCCTCCACAATCCAGCTCCGCAGACATGCATGTGTACGTTTATGTATTCGACTCTGAATATTTGTATGATTCTTCGGCGGCATAATTAGTACCTTTGGTTCAATACGTTTTGCAAAAATAGATACAATTTGCACATTTTTTAAATTTTGCGTACGAGTGATTTTGAGGAAGCAAAACCACACTTCTGATAACAGTAACACAAAATCCCAACATCATTACTCGAGCACCCTCCATATAGTTTATGTTACATGAATGGAATTAGTTTTGTTAATGTCGAAAATGCTTTATTCAAAATTATTTTTATGAATAATATTGGATTTATGAATAATTAATCTTATCTTATTTAATTAATCTTATTTGTTCTTGCTATCGTGTCCATATCACATTTAAGAATGGTTGCCAGAGACTAATTCAAAGAGAGGTAATTAATCTTATTGAATGCACTATAATTTTTAAAACTCTAGAAATTTTTAAGAAGCGCTAACAAAATACTTTAGGGAAGTTGCTGTGATGCAACTGTGTATTTATAGTTCCAGACTGTCTAGAAGATCTAGAAATGCTTGGAGATTTAAAATTATTTTTGTTTTCTCATAGTATAACTCGGCATTGTTACGACTACTAGCACATTATTTCGAGACTACCTTAGTTCCTGTTTCCTAATATGGTCATTTTCCTTTTGCTGCAATCTACTTACAGCAAACAATCCATGACTGATTTCTTTGCATTTTATTACTTTAGGAACACTAATAACTATGAAATCAAACTGCTGCTTTGATTAATTCTTAATTGCATATATAAACTATAAGCTTTTGGCACTGTTTTATGTTATGTGGTATACTAAAATGGAATATATAATGGTATGGCAATTTGGTATTATTCAAGAGCAATTTTTATTCCATAGGTTTAGATTCGGATATTTTCATACAACAAAGCACGCTTTTGCTATCCACCTAAAGAGAAAATTGCCTTCGTGGAGGACATTCTAAGGAAAATGAGTCGTATTCACTTTAAATGTGGAGAAAACACTGTCGCCGTCAATGCAAAATAATGTACGATGTGTTTGGGAATGTACAAACGAGACGGAAACCATACTGCTTGCAGATATTGCAACATTTAGAGGTTGAAGCGTTGCGAGAAGCCGAAGCTTATATCCAGTTATGACCGTCGTTCCACTTACTGGAAATGTAATCAGTCACAAAGTAGTATTAATACGGTAATGTGTTGAATGGAAAATTGTTATGCTGTCTTCGAGCAGAAACGGGATTCACTGGAGCTAAACACTGTCTTTGCCATTTCAAAAGGTGCAAAAGTCCTTTTATTTTTTTCCTGAATATATTGATTGATATGCCATACTTTAACAGTTGGCAACTGTTATTATTTCTTCAAATGAATGAAGATCGGGGAAATTTCATATTTCTGCAAGACGAGATTTCACCTTGAAGTACATCTAGCACATTTTCTTTCGGAAATATTCGAAAGAAACTGCAGCTTCAGGACGGCATTGCAGTGAATCAATTGTTGCAATACTTGTGGGCAGAGTTGGATACCTCTTAAACATACACTCTATGACAAGAAAAGCCATATTGTAAATTTATGACTTAAGTTTGAAACATTTTTGTCCTTTTGAGCAGCTCATTTGTTATTTGCAGAAATTTATGAAATAATAAGGTTTGAAACCGAATTAACCATTTATAATAATCCTCTATTAATGCATTTCATTCAGAACAATATTTAGCTACTTAATTGTAACGTTGTTATTATTTGCATAATTATTACTGCTTTCAACAATCTAATACTGTTTAGCTATAATTTTATTCTATTACATTTTTAACGAAAACAGTACTACAAATACTACTAAAACTGTCAGCACTAAATAAAAAACATCGTAAACGCCTTAATGAATTTTCTTTTGTTCTTGAATATGTGTTGCCATTGAAATCTAGATTTAAAAAGCCTTTTCTCTTAACTCAACTTCCTCTGCCCATGTAGCCTTCGGTTTGAAAATGTTAGCATTTTGCCAAAAGCAGTCATGACATACAAGTTTGACATAAGTAATCGTGCTTTGAAAATTAATTAACACTTGTGAGTTTTCTTTTCAAATTTTCGCTGAGAGGTTCGAGCAAAAGTATCGGTATATATTTGGTCATTCTTAAAGCAATCAGTAACTTTCAGGCTTTTCTACAACTATACATAAATATATTCTTGAATCCTGTACATTTTGAACTATGTACACAAAGAAATGTTTTAGTTTCCTTAGGGAATTAACTAACAATGAGACAGTTATATTAAGAAACTAATTTACTCAAGGATCTAGTTTATTCTCCAAAGTAAATACAGAAGAAAATGAAGCAGTTGTTTTCAGAAATGAAAAATGGAAAGTTCGTATTTTGCTAAAAATAAAAGAAAAGTTACATGGGAAACAAGTATGCTGGGAAGTATTTATCTCACACAGAATAAAAGTACACAGGATATTAAAAAGAGAATTCTTTAGAAAAGAGCAAAATAAAATTAAATGGAAAAATATTTTTTAGTACAACAATGACGGTTTGGCCTTTCACTATATAGTATGCAGTTTTGAGGCAGTAAAATCTGCAGGCATATTAGAAGCTAGAAGAAGGCTAAGAAAAGGAACAAGGAGGGTATAAATCGGATTTTGCTTTCGATGTAACTGTTGAAATGATTTTGATTAACATCTTATTGAAGGTAAGATTCTCTGGCATTGTTATTTTGCTCTATTAAATTCAAATACTAATTGCTGTCAGGAATGAATAAAATCTCGGTTATGTAGATTGTATAAGAATTCAAATTTTGTTTTAATAGCGACATATATTGTTAAAAATTTCAGTTAATATTAATAGCTGTAAATTTCTTACCATTATTAATGGAAGCACTTTTCCAAACACATATAAATTCTATTAAAAGAGAAACATGCCAACATAAAATTTAAAATTAAGTAGAATGGAATCTTTAACACACATATAAATTCTATTAAAAGAGAAAAAAGCCAACATAAAATTTAAAATTAAGTAGAATGGAATCTTTAACTTGCTATAAATTTAGAATAAAACCATATCGATTTCGAGAATGATTAGACATTGGTCCCTCTTTATCAGGTAAAAAATGTGTTAATAATAATTAAATAAGCTTATTTCAATATTTTATCAGCGTCACTTTTAATAAAAATAATAACGTTTATTTTAAAATATGACTGGATGAAATATGCTGTCCTCCTACAGTATTATAAAATAGAAACATTTTAACAGATCATTGTTCCGTAGAGCAATAGAACTTAAGTTACATCAGCTTAAAGGAAACATAAAGTCTGCCGCTCTTTTCATTACATGCTCACATCCCAATATCCTTTATTATTAAAGAAAGAAGAGGTTAGATTAATCAATCCATCAATGTCTCAATCGATTAATGTCTGAATCGATCGATCAACTCGAAGGCTTAATGGATAGGGATACTTTGGTGGAAGACTTTTGTAGGAAAGCTGGCTGATCTCTACGTTACACATGAGGAAAATTGCGAAAATGCCCATAGAGGCATTCCATTCATCTGGATTTCAAATTATCGGTATTTAGCTATTTTACCTCTGGACTGCGGGTGATCCAGAATAAAAAGAAGGCCACCGTCAGCTTTCTGCTTCGTACCAATTTTTTCCATTTTAACAATAGTTCACGTTTTATATATCTATTGCTTTTTCCCTATTTTTTTAAAACGAAACGTGCATATCATAACACAATTTCGTTTCAGCATCAGAAAAATTTTCAAAATAATGTATATGTGAGCTATTAGATCAATAAAATAAAATAGAATTTTGAAAACTATTTGTTATTGTTCGTTTCTATATTAATCGAAAAAATGCAAAACATTAATGGAAAGGTAATGGAATATTTTAATGTAACTTTTACCTTAAAATGCCTCACTTTTGTAATAAAGGTATTATTACAAGTTGGAAGGTAGATAAAACGTATTCGCTCTAATTTTTCTCTTTTCTCCTCTGTGTCCTTGAATGTGATTTTTTTTGTTAAGAAACGTAGTTTGAATAAAAGAAAATAAATACTTCTGAAATTTTTTTTGTTGGCAAGTTTATGTTTTGCTGTAGACAGCTGTGAAAAAATAAAGATTTACCCGTTTTATGAAAAAATATTTTTAAAATGTTGAATGTTTTCATCAGAAATGAAAAGAAAAACAATAAAACGAATATGCTTGTTATCGCTGAATTTTGTTCTTCAATTTTAAGAATGGAATTTTTGAATGGAAGGCACTATATGACATCCTGTAGACATAATACTGTCATCACATCAAATAATCAAATGTGTAGCTATATTTCTGACTCACGCTGTACTTCTCTAAACGAGATGAGTGAGGAAAATCTTAACAGAAAGCAAAATTTGTTTTTAACTCACTCGAAATATAATGCACACTGATGATTAATTTTTTTAATCACCGGGCGCTTCACTTAATACTCATTAGCCTTACACAAATGCGAGGGCCGGAAATGGTGGCTATTTTATTATAGAATAATGACCATTGTCTCCTATAAAGACCATAACCGTTGTCTCCTATGAAGGCCAAGGTGGCCATCGTTGTCTCCTATGAAGGGACGGGCAGTTACAGCCGTGCCATCTCCGGGATTCGAAGCCGGGCCAATCGCTACGGCAGTTAGTGTCACTAGCCACTATACCACCTATCAGTTACGTGTTTGTCTCACATTTTTTTCTGTTGGATCCATTTCAACGTTTCAGATTTATTTCAATAATCCACACATATCTTTGTCTATACGTGGACCTACTGGTCAAAATTAAATTAGAATATTACTACTGAAGGCACTGCTTAACAGCTTCAGCGTTCCTGAACAACTTTGTGATGTACAGTATATCTGAGTGATAATCGAACGAAATATTTCTCGATTTATTAGTCAGTAGTTACAGTGAAAGAAATGAATTAAACAAAGGAAACATTCAGATTACGGAACTCCTATTTGCATGTCGCTTTAGCAATAATATATGAAATTTACATTTTTGTATGAATTGGCTAAAATAGATTTTTAACTGCCACTTTTATAACATTAGTTTTTTTCTTGTGGATAAAATCGGATCAATAGATTAAAGAGACGCATCAGAAGGGTCGTTTTGGTCTTAAAGAATTCGGCTATGCAAATCACCTTTCTCGTTAGCATTTCGTTTCGTAGGGGATTATGCAAAAATTTAAGTTTTGTGTATATTTATTAAAAGGTGTTTTATATTAAATATTTTTTTCTTTTACTTTTTAATTAGGGTTGTAAAACAGTACCTACGATCAAATATTCAAGAAATGATGATTAACAATGTCGAGACTCCCTATAAGTTTTATTATTGAAACAAAATTACTATCATGAAAACATATCAGTCGTAAAGATCTTGAAAAACGCGCGAAGGTGCCGAAACATTATATTTAAAAACTGATGGGGGGAAGAGAAATATTTTTAAACGAAGAAAGCACGGCATCATCAAGAAAGAATGTTCCTATTATGAAAGCATATAAGCCAAAACTAATTGAATACACTCGGAAGCGGCGTTTCGAAGAAGCGGAAGCGGCGTTCCAAACAGGAGTTATCTGGATAGATATGTGATCGGTAGGTAAAAAATGAGTAGATGCAATGTACATGTATTGAAAAGAAAACGCTAACAATGCCTTAGGAATTGAATCTTTTATTCAGAAAATACAGTTACAAGAGCAAAAAAATCAATAACGTGTTGTCCTGCCTCTGGCCCCATGGAAGCTGTTATCCAGCAGGGTATTGATTCTTAGAGTTGGCGGATGACTTCCTTCGAGATTGCTTGCCATACACATAACAACTGGTGACTCATCACTGCTCGACCCAGGGACGATTGGAAATGGCTGCTCATCAGAGCCCAAACGTCCTCTATTGAGGAGAGATTTGGCGATTGTACCGGCCATGTAAGTGTTGGAGAAACACGAAGACAAGAAATAGATAGGTGTGCAGTATGCGGCCGGGCACTATCCTGTTGAAATGTAAGCGCAGATGTTCCTGAAAGGAAGAGCACCACTACGAAGCTTATAATCTCGACGACGTATCGCTGTGCTGTAAGGGTGCACAGATGACAACCAAAGGGGTCCAGCTATCAATGAAATGACCCGACTATCAAATAAAATACCCTTGTTGTTGGGCTGTATGGCAGACTATGGTGAGTAGTCATCGGAGCTTAGTTCGAAGCAGGACTCATCACTGAAAACAATGCAACTCCAGTTCGTGATAGCTCAAGGTTATGATACCACTGCAAACGTACCTAGCAGCGTGCAAAGGTGGAGGGCAGTCGATGGAATGGTCTCCGGACCTCAAGCCACTTTCCAAGAGTAGCCTATCAATTGTCACTGCAGTCACTGGTATTCTGCTTACACATCAGATCGTTGATAAGGACACATCAGTTGCTGAGAGCGTCAATCGGGCGATCATCCTGTCCTTGTTTCCTATCATCTTTCTCAGTAGACCACTACTTTCTTGACGCTCAGCACGGTCATCTTTCACTTATTCCTACCAATATGTTCAACTATAGCATAGTTCAAACAGAAATATCTAGTGATCCTGCTAATTGAGCACTGTGCTTCCTTTAGTCCATTTGCCCGTCCTTCTTCGAAAGGTGATATCTACTCATACTGCTCGCGAACCCATGTGCGAGGCATTGTTACAGCCACGTGGTTCGACAGAACAATAATCGCATGGAAATTATGCGTTAGAATTAGAACTTCTTCTGTTTTATAAACCATCCAGATCCTCAGCTCCATGGATCACATATCCTCAAAGACCTTCTTCAGGGTTACTACGGATAGCGCGTCGTCAGAACCATCATAGAGTACATCTATTCTAAGAGAAACATAAACAAAGCAGATAACCAGGTCTAGGAACCTGACGAAATGTAAAGGCAGCAAGCCTCCCTTCATGTATATAAATACCCCTAAACTAACTAACAAATGTTGATAGTTTTGCATTAACATACCCAAAACAATGTAAGTTGGAGCACTCAACAAAAGTAATACTCTAATGTTAAATCTGTTTATTAATAACAAGGTTGAAAAGATAAACAACCCCCAAAAATGGTTGCTGGTGCAATGATCAGAATGACATGACTAACCTGTAGTGCCCATTGAGAGGTAAAATAGGCGGAACAATAATAAATAATGATAAATAAAACCATCCGAATTTACCAGTGCACTGACCGCCAAAAGTTAATAATTTGCATATCCTTACCTTATTCCACTGATAGAATGTGATGAAACGTTTGGGATTTTCTTCTTGCTTTAACAAGTTTGGATTTTTTTCTGTTTACCTAGAAATAGACGTTACTTCAACGATCTCATTCCAATTGCTCTGAATTATAGTTAAGTAAGCATTTTCAATTGATGTATATGATGATCTTTCACTATTCATCACTGTTTTAGTTTTTGTTTACCTATGTGACAAATATTATTGAATATGATGTACTCATCATTTCAGTGCACATTTTATCGCATAACATGCTCGTTTCTTTACGCATTACATGTTATAAAAATTTATGTAGGTTGTCGAGTTATTACGTTATTTTAAAGCAGGAGATGTGAAAAATAGATAATTCTCTCATCAGTACTCGAACCTAGAATTCTAGATACGCGCCGAGTGTGCTACCGTTACGCCATGAAAGCATGCTGGAAGGAGGGAGAAAATACCTTATATACTCCTTCATTTTAAAGTGTGACTGGGGATTAAGGAACCTAATTGCCAAATCCTGGGGCGTGAAAACTATTATCAACCACATTATAGTTGGGGCGCCAATGTAGAGTTATTGCATAATTTTGAAGCAGGAGAAATGAAAAATATGCAATGCCCTCTCCAGGACTCACACATGGACCTCTCGAATACACGCCGAGCGTGCCACCGTTATACCACGAAAGTATGCTGGAAGGAGGGAGAAAATAGCTTCTAAGTTCATGAATCGTTTTTTTTTCTCCTTGGCTTATTACTGAAAACGAAATTAAACGGAAAGAAGCGGCTTCCTCTGTACTATTCGGCCATCAGGACATTTTAGCAAAAGATATCTGTCTTTTGCTAGAAATGATTTTTGCAAAATATTTTATTCATCTTTTTTATAGGCTTGAAATCTTTAGAATAACACACTTTTATAACACGGATGCTGTATGGATCCGTTCTTAGAGTTCATGCTCAACTTTCCTATTCTGTGATTCTGTAGAATTGGAAAAGATATTAAAATAAGTTCCAGGTGATTAAATCAACAACCTAAATTGTTAAAGACTTAGGATATTCAGGTTCTAATTCTTCAGAGTAGTCAATCACTGCTTGCTTTGCTATCGGTGTTCTAATTCTTGATTTCTGATTACACAAGAAGTTTTTGTTTTTCCTTTATTGATTTTCTGAACGGGTAAAGTACTTTTAAGAATATTGGACAAGAGCGATATTGGATAAGGAAATTGGACAAGAGAGATATTAGATAAGAATATTGGACAAACAGAATATTGGGCAATATGAGAATTTTGAAATGAAATGTATTGCGCTGTCACAAGAAGATCAAAAGCCAAAATATATTTTTTGTTAATGAGTTATAGGGTGACACTCAATAAACATGCAGCTGAATTTATTTTACATCCTTTTTGCAAGCAGAAACAACTGCTAGCACACCAAAATGTTGTTGGAGAATTTTGTCGAATTTATTTTAAATATCTATTAATGAATGTTGTTTGTTTTAATAAATTCTAGACTTAAATTCATTAAATTTATCTCATAACTGTTTTCAGCTAAAAACGGATGCAACACAACATTATTTTTTCTTTTTGAACCGGAATGATTATGGTATGATTGTAATATATAGGTAATATTAATCTATAAAATGTCCAATGCTTAATTAAGGTATAATGCGATGTTAAGATTATTTGGACTTGTATCTAATGATAGGATGACAATATACAAAAATGTTTCTCAAAAATTCTTTGTTCAATGTAAGAAACATGTTGATTACATACGTTGGAAAAATTTGTAACACGGCTAAACTACAGGAAAAAAGAATTGAGTTTCAGAGTTAAAAAAAAATAGAACTCAACGTTTTTTGCGTGTTACCCGTTTACGTTCATATTCTAAAAACTCCGAAAAGCTTAATAGAGAAAATCAGAATGAAAAAATTTCGATTTGTTGCACTTTATTATAACATTTTAAACTAATTATTTCAAATATTATAGGGCATTTTAATGAAATGGTGCTTGAAGCTTATTTAGGCTTTTCCAAAGCAGAGAATATTTTCAAGCGATTGTTTTTAGCGTTCAAACACAGGGATGACCAACTGGAAACTTCAGATAAGGTTAAAAAAGTATTATTATATTTAATGCTGACTTCGCATATTTTTACATGTATTTATTTTCAAGTATACATAGTGTATTTCATAATATGATAATGCACAGAACATGTGCCTTTTTTTGATGGCTTGTAGTTGAAAACTGACTTTGGCAAATTTTTTATTTAGCACAAGTGTTTGCTGTATTCCTACTCATTTATACTGTATTTCAATATTTAAAATTGAAGTTCACAAATATTCGAAATATTTTTTTATTATGTATATGCAATCTTATACTTTAGGTATTATTCTTTCTGAAATGTTTGAGATAATTTAAGCGTCAACTTTTAAGTCGATTTCATATATATTTCGGGTTTAACCATACATCAAAAAGTGAATTTGTATGTTGTTACAAAAGGAAATTGAAGGAAGTATTTTATGAAAATGAAAACTGGCATATTCTCTTCAAAAATCTTTGAGGTGACTGCCGTTGAAAAAAACGGAGCTTGAAAGTAATTATAGTATTTTTCCGGAGGTAATCTGCTATTGTAAGTCATTAGAGCGTTAGTTTGTAAGGTATTTCTCCCACCTCCTTCGCATGCCTTCGTGGTGTAGTGGTCTGCATGCTCGACGCGTAACCGAGAGGTCCGTGGTTCGATTCCCGGCGAAGGAAGGCGTTGCTTTTTCATGTCTCCTGCTTCTAAATAACCTAATGTCTCTACACTGGTGCCCGAACTAAAAAGGTGGTGGATGATGATTCTCTATCACCGCGATTTGGCGATTGGGTCCCCAAAACCCCAGTCGCCCTTTAAAAGGGGGAGTATGTAAGGTATTTCTCCCACCTCCTTCGCATGCCTTCGTGGTGTAGTGGTCTGCATGCTCGACGCGTAACTGAGAGGTCCGTAGTTCGATTCCCGGCGAAGGCGATGCTCATTTTTCAAGCTCCTGCTGCGAAATAACCTAATGTCTCTACAAGTTAAGAACTAAAGATTTGAATATGGTGGTTTGAATCTTGGTGAAAACACTGATGACTTTTCGAATTTTGCTTCGAAAATCCTAATCGTGTTTACAGTGGCCTCCGGACTAACATTTGTTGGATAATAATACGTCAGCATCTGCATTAACCATTTGATTATTGTGTCTGGCTTCACTGCCACTTTAGGTGGGGAAGAAGTTAAGGAATTATTACATTTCTCAACATTCACCCACAGTATAACTGATTATTGATTATCTCGTTTAGCTAGTAATGGAGAATTCATGGTTCGAATCCTGGTGAGGACACCGACTATATGTCATGCTTGCTGCTCCCAAAAATCTAATAGTCTCTATGAGCTAAAAATCCTTATAAAATTAACATTATCTTGTGATTTGTAAGTTAGCTTTATTGAGAAACCCGACGATATGTCGACTGGTTAAAGACTACTATTTTGAGCCTAGGCGAAAGCGCTGCCTGCATGGCTAATTGTTGCTACCTCTCCCATTTTTAATATGAACGTGAGCTAGGTTTCTTAGTTTCGACAGAGGCTCTCTTTCCTTAAGCAAAAAACCTTCATGTATTTTGGCTATTAAAATAATATAATCATTTTGAGAAATTGTTATGATCACGAAGTAAACCATTACCAAACTATAAGCAATATTAATTGTTATATTCTTCTAGAAACAAATGCAAAATTTGAGAGCATTGCTTCGAATTAAAACATTTATTGGAGTTCAAAGACCGCATAGAAAAAGCATTTAGTAAATGGTCTGTGGGTGGTAACATTCGATAAAATGAAGTATTAACTGACAATAAAATTATCGAAAGACTTAGCGGAGGAGAAAGAATAGAAAAAGAAGAGCCAGAGAACTCTGAAGATATGGGTGAAGCGAGAAAAGAGAAGTAAGTCATTTGGAAGAGAAGGATGGACTTGAAATAATGCATGAGATAATATATCATTTATCATAAGGTAATTCATTCGCTAATCGTGTTACTATCATGATAGAAAATGGCATGATTCTGCTTCAGGAAAATGAATTTAAGTTAAAGATACAAATATTCAAATTGAAAAGAAAATAAATATGAAAGCTTACAAAAGCAGAAAATAATGAAAACGTAATAACGTCTTCATGTTTCTTAATTAAAAACCGTACTTTCTTTAAAAATAAGATCTTCGATTTCTGCTATATCTCATAACATTTCGCTCTATCTCAATTCTGTTATATCAGTTTTTTTCAATTAAAAGGGCTATTTTTTAAGAGTTTTGTCTTCTTACTTTGTCGCAAAAAACATCGTGGGAGAAATGAAAGCGAGGAGAAAACATTACAGTTTTAAACCATGGTACAAAACATCGTGTAGAAGCGGTACAGAAACCTGGACTATTTTTACTTACTTCGGACTAATTTTCAGCATTATATCTGTCAAACTTCAATATCCTGAAGAGTTTCAATCTGGACTTTGGTAGCCGCCGAAAGGCGAAATAACTTCTGGATACCAGAGGCCAGTAAACTCTCATAGTACTGTATGTTTTGCCTTTAAAACAGCAGTTCTAAAATTTCTGTTACTCTACATTGTCGTTATGTATGTTATACCATATTATTTCTTCCTGTTACATATTTCAGGAAGCAATTATTGCCAGTTAATTGTTGTTTTATCAGACCAGATGATATTTTATGTTGTACATAGAGTTTATCTCTTATTTTTCTGCATATGTATTGCTTTCGTATTGTACAGTAGTTTGAAAGCGCACCAAGTTTCGGATTCTTCAAACCTGATCACTTGTTTCCAGTCAGCTTTCCCCGACTACCTGCCCTTCTGCAGCTGTCCTAGGCATGGCTTTATGATCACCGAAGCTTAGGGTTTCATTTCTGTTTTTCTTTTTCCCTTAGAACTTTATCTCAACTGGAGAAGCTTCATCTTTGGACATTTACATATGTCAGGACCCTGGGGGATCTAATTCAGGAATCCGAAAAGAGCAGGAGTATACTATCTCCCGTTGCACGCCTAAATAATCAACAAAAAGTGTCAAAGAATCACCCTAGGGGTCTAAATCTATATCATAATTGTTAACAAGTAGATTAAATCTATTTCTTATGGGTAATTCAATATTATTTTTTATCAGTTTGGCAGGCCTGGCCTGCTTTCTTGGCGATTTGAAGCCGTCAGATTTTTACCTATCCCGCTAATATTTTATTTCTACTTCTTGGTACGAAGTAAAGGAAGCACACAAAATCGGGCGTTTCCTGAAATGACATGTAAATGTTTTTCCATATTTCGATTCTACTACTCAAATTATGCCAAACTGCTAAGTTTTGTAAAAATCGCACGAGTAGTTTCAAAAAAATTAGCTCTCAAAATTTTAGCTCCTCAATGCTAATTGAATTTGGTATATATTTATTAATACTTTTTTACTAAACATATTTGATTAATAATGCTAATTTAGTTTGGTATATATTATAAATTAATGCTAATTGAGTTTGGTATATATTTATTAATATCTCTTTTTTACTAAACATATTTGATTAATAATGCTAATTTAGTTTGGTATATATTATAAATTAATGCTAATTGAGTTTGGTATATATTTATTAATATCTCTTTTTTATTAAACATATTTGATTCTTCCTTTCACATTTATAAATTAAGGTTCATTCCAAATAACATTCGCCAATTTTTTATGATTTATTTTTAAAATTTGTATTTTTAAATAATTTTTATAAAAATTGGAAAAACATTTTGAAATATAATCTATAAAATTTTTACCATCATCTTAAAGTAAATGCATTTTTAATGATACCTGCAAACAATTAGAGTTTTTTATTCAAAATTTCCGAAGATATACATGAATTTATATATTTGCGCGTTTTGAAATTTGGCATATTTGTTGAAAGCGATAATAACGAAAATGTGGTTTACGCAATTTGTTAAAATTATTTGAAATTAGAAACGATGTGATTTTTTTTCCTCTCATCCACAATGTAAAAAGGCAGGCAGACATTTCTCCTCCCCTGCACAATGGAAAGGAAGGAAAATAGGTTGCCGCATATTAAGAAGATCGCCAAGTGAATTATTCTTGACGCAAACTGAAAAATTTGCGCGAATATAAATAATTGATTTCTCCGTAAATTTCGCACGAAATTTTACAGAATTTAATATTTAGGCATAATTTGAGTCGTAGAATCGAAATATGGAAACAAATTGGTATGTTATTTCAGAAAACGTCCCATTTTGTGTCATACCTATGTTAGAACAATGCTAGATATAAATCTAATACATGTTGTAAATCATGCTTTCGAGATATGAAAAACGCAATTTGTTTTTCGTCAATCGGCCCAGTAGAACGAGAGATATAGAACTATCCCCCCTTTTTTTGCGCAGTGTACATATGTATGTGTCTCGCATAACTCAAAAACGAGTAGCTTCAGAACGTTCAAATTTTGTATATGGGACTGCTGTAACATGTAGATGAGCACGCCCTTTTTGGTTGCAATTGGACGCACTAAACGTATGTATATATATCCACTCTGTTATCCGTCTTGGTGAGATGAGCTTTTCATTCTTATATATTGGTAAATTGAGCAGTTTTTTACTTTCAAAGCGATTGAATTATGTTATTCTTATGATCCGGTTCAGTGTTTTATGCCATTAGTTAGTCTGCATGCAATAGTTGCGGAATTGTCAACAATTTAAAAGTTGCTTAAGTGATACTAAGCCTAACGCAGGCACCATTTGTTTACCTTTAAAACGCTAAGTAGAATGAAGAAATAAGTCAGTTTTTGCCCCAAATTCAGTGTTTTTGTGGCCGACTGGGATCAAAAGTAAATTTTCAATTTTGTGCACCAAAAAATTTGTCTTCTTACTCACTGGTCGAATTGCTTGTTTTTGCGTAGAAACCCGAATTTTAATTGCAAAAGCTGTTTTTCTAACTGCTTTTAATTGTATTTGGTGTTTTATAATTTTGTGTGTTTTACAATATTGAGTGAAGATGTTTTGCTTCGCCTTACTGCGAAGTGAGAACTGAATTAATTGATTGAGAAATGATAGTCCAGATCTCTAATGAAGTTCGAGGAAATAATTCAAATTGAAATTCAACAAAAAATGTATATAATTTAATAGGCCATACAAGGATGTCATGTGGTCAGATGACTTGTTTCAAGTAATCAGAGTGAACTTAACTGAACCACTAGTTCAGAAAAGAAATGCTGGATCGCTATTTTACCTGTGCGTTGTGCAGAACTGTTGACTAAGAACTGATCCAGTCTGTGAGTGGTATTGCCATTATTCAAGCGCTAAGACGATTTATAGCCCAAAGAGGAAGAATATCAGTTACATGTTCGGATAATGGCATTATTTACAGTTCAATTAAGTTGACTCAATGTAGTAAATTCAGCTTTGAAAAAATTAGATTGGAATAAGGTTTACAAAGAATGCAGTTTTGAAATATTCAGCGGAAGTTCAGTCCTCCCACTGATTCTTGGTGGGGAGGTATTTTTGGGAGCGTTTGATAAACATATTGAAAGATCTTTAAAGATAAACCTGGATTGAAGATCATTAAATACGAGGAGATGAACATACTGCTAGTGAATGCAAATTTGTCATGAATAACTGTCCACTAACGTACTTATTTGAGGAATCTGATGAACTGAGCGTATTGAAATCGTCAATGTTTTCGCGAAGTTTTCGGGAAATGAGGTACCCGATTTAGATCACATCGAAGCAGTTACCTTGGCTTAAAGGCAAATTATCTCCAAACTATAAAAGAGAAAGTGAGAGTGAGGTTCAGACGGGAATATCTTGTATAGTTTAAATTATCTAAAGCCAGGGATACTGGAGCTGTTAAAATAGATGATATTGTTACAATTATTAATGGCAGCAAAAGGCAATTGGATCAGCCAGTAGCAAAGGTTGTTGAAGTATTTCCAAGAGAAAATGATGTTAATCGACTTCTAAGAGTAAATACAGGTAATGTCTGTCATTTAATACCTATACAGAGACTCGATCCATCAGTAAAGTAATTGTAATCTGTCATAAATTGATTGGAAGACTGAAGGTGCGAGTGGTCTCAACATTTTGAAAGCAGAAAGTTTTCTATACCTGAATTGCAGAAACATTCCATATAAACACATTCTAGTAGAATGATTAAATCAAAAGGGAATCAAAAGGTCTTTTGAACTTCTGGACATCTAATTTTTTTAATGTTTGTAAAGCGCGCTCACTTTTCAAAGGTGGGAGGGTGTTAGAAATGCTGTTTCTAAACCTTTACGTACTTAATTGTAGAAATCTGGAAAAAGAAATTTTGCTTATGAATTAGTAATTCTCTTTCAGTTTTGTATGTTTAGATCGCCGCTACCCATTTTTAGATCTTGCTTCCTTCTATTAAACCACTTTATCAGTCGTAAATAAATGTTTCTGTTTTAATTATGTGCGATACGAAGATTGACATTTATTTCGTTCTTAATATCCGAGTTCCTTAATAAGTTCCTTAATTTCAGCCTTGTCAGAAATAAATCATATCCGATAGAGAGAGCGTGATGCACGACAAGCACGAAGTTAGTAGAAATTCGGTGGCATTTTCCTCTTCATCGAGCGGGAGAAATACATTTCCTTCCACAGCACATAAAAGGACACTATAGCCATTTTCTTGATTTAATTCTTTATATCGGATTCCTTCAGGATTCCCGATAAAGTGCTAAATGTTGCCATGCATTTTTTAATGTTCGGTATATTATTTCTTTAAAAATATGTATTATTGAAATGACTTTAAAAATGTGTATCGCCATGTATTATTTCTTTGAAAATAATACTCGGAAATGACATTTAGGGGTAACATCCCTTTATTTATGTTACCATACTTTTTTTAATATTCGCTGTATTATTTTTTTAGTAAAATACATAGCGATAACATTTGGTGGCAACATTCCTTTATTTGTGTTGCCATAAATTTTTATATTCTCTATATTATTTCTTAAAAATATTATAGGGCGATAAAACTTGGTGGCATCATTTATACATAAAACGTAGACATACATAAAAATAAACATCAATTTAATGCAAAAAAATGAACAAGTTCTACGTCTTGAATTTTAGAGTATCATTTTACCACTAAAAGTGAAAACAGGTGGCATACTAATAAAATATGTTTTATGTCAGAAACTAATTGTATAGTTTATTTCAGAAAACAAAAGTCCACGAAGTACCATTCATTCCGTTTCGAAGCTTCTCGGTTGCCTTGATATTTTTGCTGTTAAATTAATTAAACTTCACAATTAAAGCACACAAAAAAGAGTTCTGCATCTATATTTTGCGTGAAGTTTATAGCACAAAACGCACTGTAACATTAATTTATTTATTTTTCTAATGTCAAAACTGATACTGCAGAAGAAGATCACAGTTATTGTGTATCGTCTTAATTTTATCATTTATGTTTCATCTTAATAGCAAGGAAAACTTATATTTCAAGTACGATACAGTATTCAACAGTTGATGCAAGTCAGATTATTTTCCCAGCTCATTAACGTAATGAGCTTTATGCACATTTAATACATACTAGTAACATAATACATTTTCCTTTCATAAACATAGCGCAAATTACGACCACGATTACTTAAAGATCACCCGCAGAAGTAAAGAGGGTTGCTCTCATCACATGCTTTGTTAGATTTCTAATTCCTTCACTTTAATGCTTCTTATCTCAGGCAACAATATTTTAGCTTTTATTATGCTTAGAGATATATGCGTATACTGAAACATGATCAATAATTTCCTCTTGATACAGAATCGTTTATATTAAATAAAGCAGCTTAAACTGCCGGAAGTGTATTTAGTTCAGCCGATAAGGGATAACTATGAGCCCTAGGCAGAGTTACAGAATATTGCAAGTTACAGAATTTAATAATATCTATTCTCCTTCCGAGATACTAAAGATTTCCAAATTGCTTTGAACGAACAGATACTCAAGTTCTCAAAGTAGTTTTAACCGACATTTATAATGAATGCTATGAAAAAGTTATTGTTTAAAAAAGTGATTTTTTGTATCGTATGCTTTTAAGTAACCAATGCAACTACTTTAGCAGGAAGTCGATTACTAGCTTTACCATCCAACTTTGTTTTGCAAATTGCTGAAATTAGTTGTACACAGTCTTTGTAGTGGTAAAAATTTAAGTGGCAACATCTGAAAACTGTTGAACATTATGGGTGAATAATTATGAATACATGTATGAATGAATTGTGAATACATGTCTGAACAAACGTCCAATAATATGGCATCCAAAGGTTTGGAATCCTTTCACTGATATTTCTGCCAAAAGATAGTGCACCTAACCATTCATTCGGCAATATTCCGAAAGGCTATGCAGTGACTTCGTATCTTTTTGTCATTTTCAATTAGTCTCTTGTTCAAAATATAGCGTTTATTCTCGTATATCGCTTAGTTCCTCTTTCTTTCTTTATTTAGCTTGATTTCAAAGTTTTATAAAATGCGGACAAAGAAATAAAACAGAAGGATGTTACTTCAACTATTTAGCAGAAATTGATGCAATTTTCAGGGCTGTAATTGCTACGAAATATGTACACAGCACAACGTTACAATACGCTTAGTGAAAATTGTGGGCAAACGCTTTGAAGCAAAATGCTTTGAACAAGTGAAAATTTTGATAATCAAATGACCAACTGTAATAAGGCTATGAAATCAGTTGAAAGAATTTTTTTTAATAATCAGTAATCATGGTTTTAAGAAATCAAAATTCTTGGACATACTGAAAGTGAGAAATGAAAAAAAAACTTCGGAAAGGTAAGCGATGAGGTCACAATTCAAAGTGCATTGAATTTTCAGGGAAGAAAACAAATAAAAAGTGACGAAGGAGGAGGTACAATGAAGGTAACTTGGCATGAAGCTATTGAAGCGTGAAATACATTTGTAAAATTTGTCGAAAAGCTGAATGTGAACCATTGAAGAAATAATTCAGATTTGTATTCTACAGGATGATTTAAAAAATAGAAAGGAATCTATGAAATGAATGGACATTCATTTTAATATTGATGAGCATAAAACTGAAACTGATTAAACTAAATTTTGGTTAAATTTATTTACTAAAAGCCTTTGCTCATTAAATGTGTTTTCAGAATTAATACATGCGATTGTTTTTCATTCTTCGATGTATTTTCACTAAACGTAAAAAAATTACGATGTTATATAATTTTAGATTAATAATCCTGTACCTCTAAAGTCTCTAATACTCTGTAGATTATCGAACTTTGCCAGTATAAAAGTTTATCTTTTCAAATCCGAAGCCTTGAACCTTCATGAGTTACAAGACAGAATGCAAACGGGTTATAATTTGGCCATAAAACATAACTGATGTAGACGAAAGTACTATTAATTAAAAATTAATTATTAACATATAATTATTAGTATTATTAAAATAAATTATTAATAGCAATTACGAAATTACTATTAATAGGTTGTAGGATTCATTTTAGTTTTCTAAACTGTTATTTTAAGTTAAATGACTTTCCTATCAAGCTTCATTTCATTTCGCTACCAAGATGCAAATTTCCAGAATGTATGATATTCAAATTAGGTAGAAATGAGGAAATATTTAAAGGAAGTTTTCTGGAGAGTGAAACCATAGCGTGTTGTTCTTGCTTGCAGGCTTCTCTAGCGATTAGAATTCTGTGGCGCTGAATTATTCTTATCGTTGGGCCTATTTACGCCGACTTCGGTCACAGTCAACTTGAGCGTGTAAAGCAGTTAGGCTATACTTCATTAATTTTTAGTTTTTCCATTACCTTTTGCTTTAAGCCAAAAGTATTAGCTTCTGTAAACACGAGTTGGTGCTAACTGTTAAACTTTATTTGAGCGAATAAAAGGTTCATACAACCTTCTTCTGATTTTGTAGTACTTTAAAAGACTTCGTGATAATTCACTAAACAGTCTTTCTAGATATTATATTAGCAAAGAATACACGTTACAAAGTAATACATTTCATTATTCGCAAATTAAATGTTTCAACTCATCACTAGTCAATAAAAACATATTATTCCAAGCATATTGCACTGATGATAGAATCGTCAATGGTTATATTTTACAGCATGATGAAAATTCGACTGATCGTAAAACATATGAGGTTTTTACTTTGAAGATATACTGTATATGTTGTTCCTCAAGAATACCTCAAGATACTTATAATTCCTATACAGCTCTTTTTGTTTGATCTCCGATACGCATTATTTAAAAGCAAATGATTAAGTAGGTCAATAAACACAGTCGTAGGCAAAATTAAGAAAACTTGCAAATTATGTCTATTTTTACGAAAAGTATTGAACCAAATGTATTAATTACGCTGCCGAAAAATTAGGCAAATATTCTGAGTCGAATACGTAAGCGTACCACAGACACATGCGTGTCTGTGGAGCTGTTATTGTTGTGAGGATATGAGGGCACGAGGGGTTTTCAGGAATTTGGGTGCTCCTAACTCTTTCATGACAGTCGGCGTGTTTCTTCCAAGAATTGAATAAATTTTATAAGGTATCAGATAAAATAAGTAGCCATGAACGTACGGGCTAACGGAATGAACTAGAATAGTTATTTGGCACTTTTAGGGAGGCGACAGAGTGCTACTACAGCTTCACAGCCCTCACGTGACCTGTATGCTGCTACCAAAACCCGAATTCACAGTCTACAGTTGCTCTAAGGCTTGGTAAGCTAGGGAGGGCGTATGACAAAAGACTCGTTGTTTGATACCAGTCTCCCTTATCAGGGAAAAGAATAATTACGGTGGGTGAGATGCAATGGTTTGGGTAGGTATTATGTTGGATGGCACACACATAATGCCTGCGAGGTATAGAGAGGAGTCCAATTTTCGATTTCTGGTTTCCTATTAATGGACGACTGCGTTCCTCCACGTAAGGCCCAAGTGGTCGACGATTACGTGGAAAGTGAGGATATTTGTCGCATGAATTGGCTTGCCAGATCTCCTGACCTTAACGCTATACAGGCATGTCTGGGACGTTCTTGCGAGGGCGATTTCATCTAGCCATTTTCCTTTGAGAAACATTCCGGTGTTGAAAACTGTCTTGCTGTGGGAGTTTCTACAAACTAAGATATTAACAAATTATACAAATTATGACGTTTAGTACTTGGACTCCTCATTCATAATATAACCGATCGGGGGGGGGGAAGAAGGATACTTGAAAAAGTGTTTTGGAAAATCAAATACCACTTTTATCTAAATTCAGACTGTAAACAGGGAAAGGGAAAAAGCTTTTAAACTTTTTTTTATTCAATAATGATTATTCTGTGATATTAGAAAATTTTACAAGCTGAAATTTCTGTCCATTTCTCGAGCCATATAAAGTTATCAAACTCTATGTATTTACTTGTAATGTTTTAATTAACCAGAAGTCAGGCAGCTTAATAATTCTAAGAGCTGTTACTTAGTTGACTTTTGATTAGTTTTGATTTTATTTCAAAAGAGCTGTTACGTAGCTTACTTTTTAATTACTTTTGACTTATATTTCAAAAGTAACAGGATAGCGCTTATCAGTTTTTTACATCTTCAATTTACTTGTAAAGCAATGCATGAATCTTTAATTATTTTCTTAGCATTTATCAATTAAGTTATTGTAACGCCTTACGTCATGACTTTTCATCTCAGAATTAAAATTTTTAATTTCTTTCTCACACTAAGCTCCAAATAGATTTATGTCAAGTTTTTGATAGTAAAAATTCTTTTTCATAATAGCTAATTCAAAGTTTTGTTGTTTTCACTTGTTTTGCACTTAAAATAAATTTCTTGTTTGTTAAATGAGACAAAAATTTGAATGCAAATGGAATTTTCTTATTAGGTTGTTCCATCATTAATTGCTTGAATTAATTTCAATTACTTTTATTGTTCAATTTAAGTAACTCTTATTTAATACAACAGTTAACATTCCGAATCACCTCAAATTATAAAAGTGTTTCTTGAGATTATCGAACATTGTGCAGGTAAGCAGGAAGTGGATAAAATTTTGAATCTGCCTCAGTTACATAGCACTTTGCCTCAATTACATGCACGTTGCTGCAATTTGTTAAAACATTTAGCAAAAAAATTTTAGCAAACATATATTTTACTGAATTTTTTATATATAAAGAAGAATGTGTGTGTTTGTTTGTTCATGATTAACTCAGTCACTACTATAGCTATTGTCATCAAACTTTCTACAATTCTTTTCTGGGTCCTAGGAAAGGTCGAAATTTACTTTTTTCCAAAAAGAATTAACTAAAACTAAAGATATTAATTAAAAAATATGAAAACGCTAATTTTCGCCCTCATTTTTTCGAGTGGCAACAGTCTCGCACGTCGGAGATAAAAATCTGCTTTATTGCGAGAAGTGTTGCCACTGCTCACTTTCAAAATCCCAGAGTTTGTTAATAAAACATTTTCTAAGTTTTACGATGAAATAAAAATAGCATTGCGAAACATTAAGTACATTATTTCCGATTCAAAAATTCGTAGGAAGCCATTTTGACTGTTTCCATTTTCGTGTGACTTTAATCAACCGAGCTATCAATTAAAAACTCCAAAAACACTAATTTTCGAACTCATTTTTCCGAGTGGCAACAGTCTCGAGCTTTGGAGATAAAAATGCTTTATTTCAGAAAGTGTTGTTACTGTTTGCTTTCAAATCGCCGAGTTTGTTAATCAAAAATTTGTAAGTTTTACAAAATCTATATATATATCTGTTTCTTTCTTCGCATTATTCATTTCTGATCAATTTTTTGTAACAATTAATCAATTAAAATTGAATAAGGTGAAATACTGGATGGAATTAGAGCTTCTACGACCGTTTGATTAGAAAGACGAAAATCATTAAAAACTGCATGCTCATATAATGAGAGAGAATTAATTTATTTTTCTGTCGAAATTTTTTATGTAGTTTCCATATCTTATAAGATTGAAAAATGACTATGAATCGTACTTTTTGCATCGTTATTAGAAAAGGATTACGGTTGTATCGTTATCTCTGTTGTTAGATACATTACTCTTAAGCTACTTTAACTGGCATCGGATAGTAGAAGAATAACTGAGAATATTTAATTTTAATCAAATATTTTCTCTTATAAAATAAAGTATTGGCAAATATTAATGGCAAGCGATTTCAAACAAGTCGATATTCTGAGAAAGAAAACATTCTGAAGCAAAAACATCCAGAATGCTATAAGTAAGAGAAAAAAATTCATTTTTATATAGCAGGATCGCATTATTTTGCATAAGAAGACAAGCAACTAGAAGATATTAATTTAATAAAGTTATGAGGACTGAGTATTCTGTGTGTATTCTTTGAGAACATGGTAAATTCTGTAAAGGGTTCTTAACCTAAAGTTTTCAGTCCTGAACTGGAACAGGGAGCGGAAGGTACGCTATGTTCTGATGTAACTGCTGGGCTGGATAATAACTGCACGTGAAGGGATTTAAAATCCTCTTTTATTAAATCACTATTAATAACAAACTTCCCAAATCGGGAGGAATACAGAAGTAAAAGACCGCACTTGGGTCGAACTTAACAATCAAATAATTTAAAATTAAATTAAAATAGAACTTAAGCTTTGCTTCGCAGAGCAATTCGCGGAGTTTGGCCTCTACCTAAATGGTGCGTAGCAAGATATACTAATACTAACGCACTTCAAATTGTTTTACAATGCAATCACGTAGTAAGCACTATGGCTTATAAATTTAAACTGCTAGCTGGTCAGGCGAACGTTGAGCGGCGTGACCGTGATCTGAGACTAAGCTCTCTCACACCGAGAGGTTTCTACCTCTGGCTTAAATAGTACCTCGCTGTACTTCAAAATTAGCATAAGCTGAAAACGCGCGCTTCTTCTGACAGGAAGTTGAAACAGATAGGAGATAGAAAAGATTTAAATTAAAATAAAACTTGGTTAGTTTAACTAAAACCTTACAAAGTCAAGTAACAAAAATCAGTGTTATATTTTCAAATTTTCACAGGACTAGTTTCGATGGTTTGAACGAACCGTCATCCTCAGCTGCAAAAGCGTAAATGAACGAGATAAGATATAATGATTAGATAAGATAAGATAAGAAAGCCTGGACAGGAGACAAGCTACTGGCGTCATCTGTTGATGAAACTAGAGCTAAAACATAATTTCTTTAAAGGCTGAAGGCAAAGATGGATTGGAATTAGTGTTGTTAACTAGAAAAGAAAGATTTTTTTTGAATGAGAAATGCCTCTAGAAAATCTTTTTCTTGTTTGACTTCTAAATTGAAATTTGTTCGGCGTGTTATTGTATTTTAACTAGGAGATATTTTATGGTAAATAGTAGCGCAGAAGTAAAAGGTATCATAGGTAATTAAATTGCCAAGGAAATCAAATGAGTTATCTGATTCAGTTTCAAAAGTTAACTGAATGGATCAGTCACATTCATAACAGTAAAATCTTTGCTAATTCTTCTCTACCAGTTTTAAAAACAAAAGGAAACGTATGATCAACATAGCCCACTCAGAGCGGAAAAGGTAGTTCTATAAATAATGTGATGTCAAAAGAATGCATCTAAATGTTGGGAAGTACTGAACTGAGATACCTATAGTTATACCTTCAATTTAGAGTTAGTAATTATTTTGAAAAACGAAACGAGAGTGACTCAGAGAAATGTAAATGAGAGAAGATGTATTTAGTTTCAGTATGAGAGAGATATAAGTCATAAAGTCTATTTTGTGTCATTTTAATGCTGCATCTATTGAAACAATAGTAAGCTTCCAATGAAATTAAAATTGAGCACTGGAGAGATATATCTTTAAGTTTATGAACAAATTCAAAAGAATATTTTGCAGTGCACATTAAATCAAAAAGTGAGAGAGGAATTATAGAAATATAACGCTTGGATAGTCTCAAATATCTGGCATCTTCTTTCAAGGACAGTACTCTCAAGATTTGAGATAATAGATTAAACAAACTATAAAAATAAGAGAGTTTTTCTGGGTTCAGGATCAATTCCCAATTTCTTTCTTTATGCAGAATAACGTTTAAAGTAACCATAAGATTAAAAATGAAGCAAGATTACGAAAGATAAATTTAAATTCGAAAATTCTGCAACACATCTCCCGAGACATTACTACAGACTTTTTTGTTACTTACAAATTTCGGAACAATTGTTTCAAAGCATGCTAAGCTTCTGATCATTACTGTTTCATCGAATAGTATCCGTGTTATATATATTCAAAATCATCATATTCAAATTCATAATCACATTCATTTCCATGAAACATGGCTTTCTCGCGTGACCATAAATGTAAAATGAAATATTTTACATATTAAATTATTATGAACTGACAATAAGAGCATATTACTTTCTTTCTAATATATATTAATTCAACATTTTATGTTCTAATTGAAATAATCACTTATTTAGGCTTTTGTGACAATCATAAAGACGATTTGTAATTTTAGAAAGTCCCAAAATAGCATTCTATCACCAAATTTTTTTAACGCATATGAATTTTAAGTATTTACATACTGCAATTGAGTGATTAGAATTATTAGTCCAAAGCGGCATTTTGCCAAGAAGGACTATTAATTTCGTTTTGGTATTTAGCCTCGATTCATTAAAAGTGTTGTTTCACATTTCAGATAGTTGCCATCAAATATTATCGCCCTGTATTATGTTTAAAGAATTTAAATAATGAAGAATCTGCATAAATATATGTATGTTTCTCGCATTGTGATAACAGTACCTAGAGCCATCAGATTTTGAATATTGAGCGTTTCCACCGGAATATGGGCATTTGGAAGCCCAAATTGGAAATTTGGAATTTGTTTTATTATCGAATGCATATTTTGTAAAACTTTGTAAGGTTTATCCTAAGTTTATTAACAGTTATTTTAAGTTTTGTATCTTTCCTATCTTATTCTAATTTCAGCTTACAATTTCCTGCCAGAATGTAAATTTAGAACCGCAGTTAATGCAAATGAGAAAGAGTACTATTTAAGTCGTGACTTTACTGATTCGAGAGAGAGAGAGTCTGATTCCCGAACTAGAGCGCGTTTGCCTTTTGGCTACATTTCTCTTAACTATTGTTACGCTCGACCATACCTTAGGCCTTTGCTTGGCTTCGACGATTTAATTAATACTTGGGGGCCAACTAGTTAGATCTCTGATAGCTTCGGCTATACCTTTCAAATAGCTTAGTTAAGTTAGTTTTAGTTTAAATTATTATTATTTTAATTTCTTGCCCGAGTGGAGGCTTATGTAAAATTCCAAGTAGGAACTGATCGGAAATATACTGAAAAATAAAGGGTTGTAAATCTTCTTTAAGTCTTACGTGTTCTGTTCACACACTTCAGCGATTATTCCCTTGCTAGTGTTCGTGGGGTTCTAAGTTAGAACTTAGGATTAAATAGTAAAACCCCACAACTTTAACGAGTTTTTGTTTAACAAACTCAAGGATTTCAAAGGAAGCAATGGCAACAGAAAAAACATTTTTATCTCCAGCGCGTCAGACTGTGTATCGGAAATTGTAAAGATAAGCTCATTTAAAAATTATTTTGCGATATGGCTCTTGAAATGAATTTTATGGTTTAAGGGCGAAGAGCATGATATTTAATAAATAAAGGTAACACACAACATGCTAAAAAACGCCTCTACGCCTCTTTTGACGTAATTTAAAATCTGAAACCTTCAGGATTTTTCTTTTTTTATTTTTAATCATTATGCCTTTCTAGATGACAAAAATCAATTACGCTTTTTTTCGGAAATATCACAGATTAAAAGACTTTCTTCATTAGAAGATTTTTCTTGTTTTCGTAGCAGTTTCTTATCATTAGCTACTGTATTTCTGATCATTATCTACTGTAAATCTACATTATCTGTTAAATTTTTGCTCTTAAACATCTGTTGTTAATAATTACAGTGCAATCAAATGTAAGATAATTTGAATTTGCTTCAGATTTATACATTCGAAATAGATTGTTAATTCAATTTTCACATTTTCTGGTCAGACAGATTGCCAGAGAGACTGATAGAACTTCGATGACTGAAGTGAAAAGATAATTCCGCTTTACTTATTTTCGATAGACACTACAATTATGTCAATTGCCTTAAAATCTCAAAAAAGAAAATTTTACATTTCACTTTTGATCGCAAAGATAAAAAACGAAAATCACCAAGGAAAAACAGATTAGGATTTTATGCGAACATCATACAAATTTTCGATAACGCAAATTTGAATATTCTCCAAAGCGTATATCAATAGCCTAAGGTCCCTAAATTTATGCAATTCTTCATCGAAAAAATTTCACTTTATCACAGATTTTAGAATATATTATTTTAAGAAAAAGAGCGAAAAGATTAAAGAAAGTCTTTTCTTTATTTTTATTCTTATTTCTTCATCTTTCTATAAAGCGGCATTTTCCTGTCATGAGAAAATTTTCGTAGGAACGGGCGAACGAATTTTCGTTATTTTTGGAAACGCAATTTTTGTGTCGATAATAACGACGAAAATAAATATTGGACGGAGAGGAAAGTTTCGAGTCACGGTTTGTGAATCTCTGCGACATAATTCTCAGTTAGAGTGCGTTCTGAATTCTCAAAATGGGCTCTTATCGATTTTCTGTCAATCTGTGAAATTTAACTAGCCATCTCGGAATTCTGTGCAGTTTCAAATCGGGGTAAAGAACTCTTAGCTTTTCTGTTTGTTTCATACATTTTCGGCTATTTTATCAGTCAGTTATCTGTACGTTTATATCGTTTTGCTTCAAAACAATAGTAAACAATCTTCGCTGGGCGCACATGTATTAAAGGGATGTTAAGTTTTCTATTAATAATTTTGTTTTTCAGTAAACGTTTTTTGCTAAATAAAATTTCTGCTAACTGGTATTGGGGATTGTATTATGAATGTCTATCAAAAACATGCATTTAATTTGAATTTTTAGCCCAAAGGGGCAATAAGCCCAGAAGGGCTCTTAATTTTGTTTTGGGATTTTATATTGATTCACTGTAAACGGCGTTTCACTTCAAATTGTTGCCATCAAATATTTGAGCCCTGAGTTATATTTAAAGAAATAATATTATGAAGAATCTGCATGAATGTGTGTATGTTTCTCGCATTGTGAAAAAACAGCGGTACCTAAGGAGATCAAATTTTGAATAACGTAGTTCTCCACTCGAATATGGCCATCTGAAGCCTAAATTTGGAATTAGTTTTATTACGTATTTCATAATTTATAAAATGTTCTTGACGAAATCATATGCCCACTTCTTAGATATATTAATGAATGACATTTTGGGCTGTGTTAGATCCAAATGCAAAAATTATACTAAAGATTTCCAAAATAGATATTTATTTTCTGTATTCCAACAATGACGTATAGATGATGGTTATATATATATAGGATGAGGACACAGTAACAAGCAATAGACAGATTAAAATCTGTGCTATCATTTAAACAGGTTTTTGTATTATTTTAGTTAAACATGCCGTGATTTCTTTGCTACAGTCTAACTTTCGAAGTAAAGAAATCATGAATAGAATTCCCATTCATATCATCCTTTGATTTAGAACGACTGCCGGTGATCGCTGCATGCATTTACTGATCAGAAGCCAGAGACGAGTAAAAGTACGTCATTTACTGTGTGGTTTAATTCAAGTGCATTTTCAAAAGGACCTATATCTTCTAATAAAATTAGATTTACTTTGATAAACGTGTTTCGTTTCCGCTTTATGCTGGTGTTTGAAATTATAAGAATTTTCCCATCTGCACGAATATCTGCTGCGCTGATGGGCAAATTTTAATGAAGTTTGATGTGACCATAGCTTGATATAATACCAAAAGCAATATACCAAATAATAATTATATTATGCGTCCCATAATCGCGCGTAAAGCTCATCGGACCAAGAAGGTCTTAAACAGAGGCTATAAGATCGGACAAAAAAAGGAAGGTAATAAAAGCCACGGTTCCACCTAAACATTAATGCAATTTCACTCCTGAAAGGAGCAATTTTATGAACCCATGTGACAACGGATCTCACGCCAGTGGCAAAGCTTCGTTTTTCTTATTGTTTTGTTTGTAGCGTTATATTTATTCTTTTCTATTTTTTCTTATTCTTTCCAGCGTCATATTTATTATTTATTTCAGATGGTGTAATGATAATCTAAACTAAATTTTAGTTTCTGAATTTTAGACTTTTGTCTTTTCCCCTAACAACATTGAAGAATTTAATTAAAGATTTATTGTTCGAATGATTATAGTGAAACTGAACAGTTTTGACGTGTTTCTTTACAAAGTGTTTACACTGAGCTGATTATAAATGTTCTTTATTTTGATTCTGGATATATATTTCATATTGGTTTCTCATTGGCATGTTTCGAATTTATCTATATTTCGGCATATAAAACTGGGAGTCTTGTAATGGATTGATTAAGTGGTTTACTTATAATTTGGTGATTTTGCGGGTTATTTGTAAACAGTTGTTAAGAGATCTCTTTGAATTGTTTGTGATTAACTGATTTATGTTTTAGTTACGGACATACCAAATTCAGGTAAGTTGTTCATATCACGTATAAATGATTCATTCCTTTGTTAAATACATAGATAGCACGCATAGAAAATAATGCAGAATTTCAGTCAAATTTTCATTAGTAAAGTTGTAAGGTATAGTTTAGTTTCATAAATAGTTATTTTAATTTAATGCTTCTTTCCTATCTCTTCTAGCTTCAGCTTATAACCCTACCCCAGAATGAGTTTTTAGAATCACGTTAAATGCAAATTAGTAGGAGAATAGTATTTAAGTAAAGTTCAACTGACTTTGACAGAGAGAGTTACGATTCCTGAATACCGCGCGTTTGCCTTTGAGCTATGTCTCTGTAAGCTGTTACTGCGCGTGGCCGTATTACGTGTTTTTTGATAGTTCGCTGGCTAATTTAATATTACGAGTTTAGAATTCTGTTAGCTTCTGCTAAATCTCTTTAGTTAGACATTAGTTAGTTCTTATATCTTACATCTCGAATTTAAGCCCATTTGGAGACTTTACTGTACGCCCTAAGAAAAGGGCAGACTGTTACTCTTATTTTGAGCAATTAAAGGGTAATTAACCCTTCATGAGTTTACGTTTCTGTTCTTGGACTTAAGTGATTATTCGCTTAGCAGTTAGTTCACTAGGTTCCTCGACGCTTAATCTGACAGAATAAAAGTAAGGAACCCTACAAAGTTTCACTAAACAGACTATTTGGACAGGAATTTTAAGAAGTATGCATTATTTCGATACATGTTCAAAATTTTCCATGGTTGCCATTTGTTGAGTAGTGGTTACATAAAACATAAAGCTACAGATCCGAGTGTGTATCCGCTCATAGTGAAAATTCGAGCAGGAAGGTGAAAATGTCCGTTCGCAAGGAGCAAGGAAGTTAGAATAAATGGAGTTAGCCTCTCCCATATGTCCCGTGCAATGAAAATAGAACCACGTAACGTCACAGTAGGATGTCACGAATTTCATGGCCGCTGCCATATCGGACTTCGTAGGCGCACTTCTAGGTGATTTTCTTTACACGTTAGCTACTCATCATTGAACGTTTATAAATCTCCAATTCTAATTTTAATACTAAAAATAAGTGATTTTCTTCTATATATAATATAGAAAAATCACAAGGACTGCTAATAACTGTTTCAAATTTAATAAAATATAGGTCATGAAAATGTGAAAATGGCAACTATAATAGACATGTGTATAGGCTAAAATCTAGAAGACCAGTGAAAGATAAATGGTATTTTATGCAAATTATGCCTACAGACACCTTTCTGATTCCATGTATGTTGATATTTGCTCTCAAAATCTGTGTAATGTTATTTAACAATATGTTTCGTAGTATCCGTTCGTTATACTACAGGGACCAGAAGTCGTGACTTCACGTTATTGACATTTCCTTGGCTTCATTTTTGTGACGTCATGCTTACTACACCTGTTCAAGTTGAGGACGAAGTGGTTATAACACAGCTGGGGAGGTAGCCTCCAGACTACGGCAGCTCATCACCGTATCACTGTGACGGATGAATCCTGCCGTCTAGAGAAAATAACCGCAGTTAGAGTATTCACACGTTATAAGGAGTTTTTGTCTTCATCACTGCGCTCCTTCGTAGTAGTGTTTTTCCAATGGCGGGCCCAAACTGTCCGCAGACGTTAACCGCTACTAAGGCCAGAAGCGGTGGTCACTTTATTATAGAGGCAGCTAATATGTGGGCCATTATTGCCTCCTATGAGGGAACGGGTAAATGCAACCATTCTTTCTTTCTGGCATTCCATTCGAACCTGGGTCTTTTGGTATAGCAGTAGGCTCCCCTAACCACTACACCGTCTGGGCGGCGCCTTTGCAGTAGTGTGATTGTTAGTATGCTTGTCTAGTATTGGAAGGTCTCTAATTAGACTCTTGGTGAGGCCATAGCTGATTTTCTCACGTTTCCCGAAGACATAAATATCTAACTTCTCTACAATGGCGCCTATCACTATCAAGGGACACTTGAAGGTCATTTTTGTCTCTCCTACCCTTCTTCGTTACCAGGGTAATGACAGCTGTTTAAGTTGTTTGAGTCTCCACTTTTTTTTCCACTTCATTTCCGCTTAGCGTGTTTCGCTTTAGGAAAAGCGCATGAAAAAAATTTGGTGACGATGCCACGCGTAATAATCCTGAAGCAGGGAAGGTAGTAAAGACATTGGAGGGGTTATTTTAAAGTAACATCCCGCGAGGGTACAGCTGATTTTCTCTTGTTTTGCTTTCTCAAAAATTCTAAAATGTCTCTGCAACTTTATTTGATTGATTTCTTAAACCATAATCACTGGTCTACAACCATCAGTACAATAATCATACATTACAGATCTTTAGATAAGTGTCTTTTAAAGATCACCTTTATGTTGCTTCGATTGAAGACATTACTATGATGTACTAAGCATTCGAAGACTCCTTTTTTGTTGCATCTCAGTCAAGTTTTTTATTTGCTTCTACTATTTCTGTCTTGCCTTTATCTGGAATGTCCAAAATGAGTTGAGTTCCTTTTTTGAATTAGTGTTATTTTCAGTTGTGTTTCTTGAGGAAGAAATTCTAATATTGGATTTCATTACAAGGATGCTGTCAACAAAAATATACCGATATTTGAAATAATATCCAGCTCAATGAATTCTGTCACAATCTTTTGTTACGTTGACTGAAAAACATTTGCTCCAGGTTTGCAAAATCAATAACAAGATCAAGCAGTTAAAGTTTTTTTTTTGTTGTTCCTTTTTATATATGCGTTAGGATGGATTAACGCATACTCATATGAATCCAGGTGACATTTTTAGATGAAAAATCAACAAACATAATATATGTTTTATATTTGCTGGATCGAAATATCTCTAATTATAGCTAATATTAGCAATAAATAGTTTCAACTGATATGAAAACTTGAAATGAAAATTCAGATTAAATATAATTTATTAGTTATCATTTCTCAGACATATCAAACCTGACAATTAGTATTACTTCTTGTTAAATTCTATAATTAATCAAAACTGTAAATTAAAGTTTAAGTACAACTACACTCTAAATAATATATTCTAAGTGCTTCCGTTGTAGGTGGGATAATAGTTAACGAAGATTGACTGCTTAACGCATCGTTGAGTTGGTGTTCAAACATTTTTTTTATCTGCATTGTCTTTTTTATCTTTACTCGTACTGAGAAATTCTTCGGTTCTTGGCAGAATGGAGGTGATTAAAATCTGTCGAACCGAAAGTCCACTTGAGAGGTTGGTGTAGGAGCAAAGGGATCTTTTTTGTCTGATATGGCTAAAACGTAACTGATGAAAGGCACTAAAACTTCCCCATTTATTAAGACTTGCATAGAATTAAGTTACTTTATTTAAAATTTGGTAATGAGAACTATGAATAAGAAGTTTATTTCTGGGTTTAAACTGGCGATTGATTTATTTACATATGCTTATCCAACTATGCTATTCGCTTTTGCCAATTTGAAAATAGTAGCTGTGATTTTATATTAACTACTTATTAAATCCGAGTTATATGTTATTAAACTTCTTGATATTACTCTGATATAGTTAAGGTTTGCTACATGATTATTTACTTTAGTGCGTACTTTTTAAAATGAATCCGTTTTTGAATTTGTATTTGACAGAGGGCATTATTTGAAGATCGAATTATTCACAACAAGAGATTTCGTTTATAAAATATAATTTTATCGCAGGATGAGGGATTACAAGATTTCATTATTTACTCGGAGTTTTAAGCAACATCCAAATAACATTTGAAATTAAAATGACTCATCAGCATTATAAACGAAGAATGTACTGTATTCACTATTTTCTACTAAGCTTTCTTTGGGAACTTTTAATTCTTCTTCTAATTTTAATTCGGAGATTTGATTATGTAAATAATTCCCGAGAATTCAGAAACTGATTTTGTCTACAATGCAAAGAGATCCCTAAAGAAATTCCGAAGAATATTCGTAAACTAAACAGTCATAAATCCGATTTTAAACCTGATGTCAAATAAAGCTATAAAAGTGCTTTTAGAAATCATACTACTGCTTCCAGACAACGTCCATATGAGGTAGGTAGTTCCCCAATATTTAGGAGACGGCAACTGCCATCTTTTTCGAAAACTAGTGCAAGACTTCCATTTCCAGCAAAGTTACCAATAAATCAGTTTTATGCTCTGTACTGGAAAGACATTGGGAAGATTCATATGTTTTCAGATAAATAACTATCTTAAAAATTACGACCTTATTTACAGTTTATCGAGTTTTAAGAACAGTAACTTCTCGCTTTCTGGATATTGAGAAAATTTTCTACGATTTCTGACATGAAAGTTGTGTTTTCAGAGTAGCAGTTCTGTACATCTTAGAATACTTATTACTCATTTTTTGCAAAATAAAAAATGGAAAGTTTGGGTTATTTCACTATGGTAAAGCACTTGAGAACAATCTGCCTAAAGGGAAGGATGCCTTCGTGATGGAATTTCTGAGAGAGATTGGTTCGTAACGAGTTACACATGAGGAACACGGCGAAAACGTCCATGCAAGATTGCCTGAATTCGAACTTCGAACCGAAATACCAATGCTCAGCGACTCGGTCAGCTACCCCTCGGCCGCTGGCAGGCCTAGAAAATAAAAGGTAATTTTTATTCGAGATCTCTAAATTAGAGTTCAATAAGGAGGATTGCCTAGAGCAAACTTTACTTTTCCTAGCTTTTTCCTTTTGTCGGGATGCAGTTAATATCAGAATAATACTATATAGTGAAATATGGTAAGACACAAAAGATCTTTACATAATTATGTTTTAAAAGGCTAAAGTGAGCTAGTTCTCAGGAGCATGCCGAATTTGGAAATTTCGTTGATCGATAGCGATTTTAAATTTACAAAACTGAATTGCGGGATATTTCACTTTTCGGCCACGTGGTTTTGTGTTTTGTTGTCTTTTTTGGTCTCATTTTTAAATGGCGGAAGCGGAATCCCTGTTTTTGTCATTACGTTCGAATGTGTATACTGTTAACCTGGACGATCGGCGTTATGGACGAAAGGTATAATTTAAGCTTTTTGTGACTTAGAGAGAGGAAGAAAATGTCTGCCTATATATACAAATCAATTTGTGTGTACTCAGTAAAATGGCAATCTACCAACCGCGTTTTCTATAGGATATAATTTCAACAAACTCATTGCGCATGTTTTATTCTACTTTAAGTATCGCTTTTTGTCTTTGCACATAAAAAATATATATTATTTCTTTGAAATCCCCAACACGATATCGCTTTATTTATCCTTGTAATTTGTCATAAAATTTCTGCATACGATTTCATCATAAAATTATATGGCGACTAAATTCATAGTTTTTTGGAAAAGGGATAAAAATTTCAAAAATCAAGAATTTCTTTAGTGAAGAGAGAAGGTTATTCTGCTTAAGTTGTGTAAGTCGCTTTTACCTATAAATCTGTTAATGTTTGTGAACGTATAATAATAATTAAGGTTCTTCTTAATTATTATTTATTGTTTATTTATGCTTTAATTCATGGATTTCTATAGTACATTAATTAATATGAAAGAATAACATAAAATGAAGCTGTTGAAGAAATTGGAAAAATTAGCCAAAATTTTCCGTGATAAAATTTCCTTATAAGAGACGAGCTGTTGATTTCAGCGATTGTTTCAAAAATGGCCAAACTGTCAATAACTATCTATAACTAACTCGGCGGGGGAACATTTCAAAAGAAAATACTTAAAAGGCAAAAAATGCAATTTAGAATGCAAATTGGAAATTTTAAATATAAATAATATAATACATTAAGAACTATATGTATTATTTTATATGACACATGACTCTTTTACTTCTCCTGTGTACATAGATTGTTTTGTCTTTTAAAAAATCAGTGAATTTATCAAATTCGGCATTGCGCTGCTGTAAATATTGTTAACCAGATTAAAAGTTGATCTAACAATGAAATAGCCAAATTTGGTATGTCCTTTATGTTTTAGCTCTTTTGTTAAAATGTAATAAAATTAATGCTAGCAATAATAACTGAATAACCGAGCGAGGTGATAGTGAATTAACAATACCATCATGCCGTCGAAGGTCTTTATGAAACGTTATAAAATCTTAGAGCCTGTATAGTGGTGGCGATAGGAGCAGGAATATCAGTGCGGCAAACTGAAATAGTCCGTAAGTCGTAATACAAGCCATTTTTACATATCGAAATGGACAAAGCAAAAAAGTAAGTGAGTAGACAGATTAAGGAGAACATTGAAGTAGTGCTTTTTCGAAAGTGGAGTTCAGAAGACCAGAGTTGTATATGCATTAAATACAGGATTATCAAAGGAAAAAAAGTCGGATATTTGCAAAGTTTATATATGGTCTTTAACAGTGTAAAAACAATTTATTTATGTTCTTTAACAGTGTAAAAATAATTTATTTATGTTCTTTAACAGTGTAAACATAATTTACTTATGTTCTTCAACAGTGTAAAAACAATTTATGCATGTTCTTTAACAGCGAGTTGTGAAAATCGTAATTCTGTAAACGTGTTGTTCTGGTGAAAATTAAAAAATAGAAAACTGTGAAATTTTTAGATAATTAACAATACAAAGCGAACTTCTATATCTAAATCAAAATCACAGCATGCAGATCTACAGATACATTTGTTTATTTGATATCTTTATAGCGTACACATATTTTATAAAATTACATTTTAAAAACCATTTTCAAAATTTTCAGGTGGGATTTTTTTGAAAAGTGTTTTCGGTAGAAATAACGGTTTGTTTGAGGAATGAAATCAGTTTTTGACTTTAATTTAAGATAATATATCAGCTTTCTTTAGATTTCCTAATGTATTGAAAAATCAACTGTTTTATTACTAGTCATATTATACCAATACAACATCATCTGCAGATTCATGTAATTTCAGGGAGGGAAAACTCGCATCATATCCTAAACTGCAGAGCAATAAAGAACATCAGCACAATACTAAAGCGCTATGCATATTAAAAATAGGAACTTTTATCTGGTGACAACTGTATAAGACGAAATTAAAAGGATATTTACAATTTGATTTGAAAGTTATCATATATCTCTCTATATTCGATATCATAAGAAGTCTTATGTTATGATGCTTCGAATGAAGCTGCCTGCTAAGAATAATGAAAATAATACCTAATTGTGCAAAACAATTCAAATACTTGTTTAAGAAGTCTGACATTATTGAATTTATTACCTTGAAAGTTTTATTACTGTTTATGCAATTAATTTATGCAATTAATTCCATGGAAAAAATATTAAATTTTGCTGAACTCTTGAAATAACATTACATCAAATACTTAGTTAAGGAAATCATTTAATAAAAATTTCTGCGGATCATATCGTATACATGTTTAGCAGTAACTTCACGCTTTTATATCTTACAAGCATTTACGAATGCGAGCGAAAGAAATAAGACTAAACATTAGATATATATCATTTTTGAAAAAAAAAGTGAGGAAATGCTATACTTTCAAAAAGTTTTTCAAAAAACATATAAACGCTTTTCCGTTTTTTTTATTGGGAAAGCTATTTCTTTAAAACTTCATCGAACCTTTTCTAGAATGCGAAATAGTGCGTATCTCAAAAAATGCTTCAATCCATTTAAAAGCTGAGTGGTTTCTTTAGACTTTCTCTGTATTTTAAAATAGTGAAAATCGTCAGCAAGAACTTTCTAGGGAGCTATTCTCTGTAACATATGAAATTGGTTATGGACATCGTTTCGCACGTTCGGGAATTTACCGTAAAAATCGTGGTTAGAATTCCAAGGTAACCACTAGAGTCCTTTAAATCCTGGATCTGAGATTCCTTCCCATTTTTGCTTTATTTGCTGAACGAAAGCTTTTCTCAAGACCTTTTTTTCAATCTGTAAATTTAGCAAAGGGAAAGTTAAGCTCCTTTTTCTGTTGTGCAAATGTGACCTGAAAATTCTGCACCTATTGTTTGGAAACTTCTTAAATTTTCGATGCCTAAAACTGTTTTTCAGAAATTGAGGGAATGCATCCAATTTTTAATTTCATATAATATGCAACTTTAAAAAAATTGTATGAAGAAATAAGTTTAGCCCTTGATGTAAAGATCCAGTTCAAAGAATGAATTTATTTTTCAGAGAAACCACATTAAATTCTCTTAGTAAAACTTAATGCAATCACAATTTTAATTATATAAATGCATTTTGTAATTAATACGCTTACGAAGATAATTAAATCTATTCATATAAAATAAATTATCTCTCAGATAGGGTATAATATGTCACTTCTTTAAGTATATAGTATATGTGTAATGATGTAATACTTATATTTGCGTTCGTTAATTAAATTTTATTCTTTGCTGTTTCATTTACTTCAAATTAGCAAATTAAGAAACTGGGCTGATATGGCAGCTTTTAGCCAATTTTGGGAAGTAAAGTAAACTAATATATACTTATTTAACTAGTATACGTTTTGATTTGAGAATTTTAATGCTTAAAATGTGAATTTTAAAAGTTAAAAACCATTTCAAAAACCTTTACCTCGTGAGGTATTTTAAGCTCAAATTCTTAAAAATATATCTTAATATCTTAGAATAATAATCTTAGAAATATTATTTAAGAATTAATCCGTTTATAAAGGTATTATGTGTGTCTTTTTACATTAGTACAAATCATGTAAAAATTGCGTACAATCATAAAGGAAGAGCTCGAAATTACGCCCATCGGCACTGACACATACATGACACCTTCCCGACGTGCCTAACATCGCAGCTGCAGCGATGCGGAATCGTGCCACATGGTGCATTTCAGAAGTTACTGCTATATCATAAAGAATAATCTTCATACGAGCCTACTGAAAATAATCGGGAGGCGATAAATCGCGTGATCTGGAAGCCATGGGAAGGGACCACCACGTTAAGTCCATTGGTTTTCAAAGATTTGGTTCAAATGCTCATGTATTTATGTGGCGTAATGCGCTTACGCTCCGTCATATTGAAACCAGATTCGGTGACGAATTGAATTACATCAAGCAATTCTAGTAGAACCTCTTGAAGAAAGATCAGATACTTATGACCTTTCAGTGGAGGTAGTAAGAGGTATGGACCGACGACAAAGGCCGCCACGATACCTGCCCAAACATTAACATTGAAACGATGTTGTGCTACATGTAGTTGGGTCCGTGTGGGTTGTCTGGGACCCACATGTTCGCGTTGTTCGTATTGAAAATCCCATGACGTGAAAAGGTAGCTTCACTGCAGAGCTAAATAGAAGTGGGAAGCTGCGGGCAGTCTGGAGTTTGAAGAAGAAACCATTATGCAAATGCACACGCCGTTGGTGATAATTGAATATATAATAACAATTGAACCCTTTGAAGATTATAGTGATGTAAACCCTCCCTGTGCAGGTCGCGGCAAACAGTCGAGCGAGATGATCCAAGAGCAGCGGCAAGCACCAGTACACAGGTTCTGAGATTCCGTTCCACAGCATACAACTGTTCCTTTTCCAATGCGGGTGTCCGGGCTGTTAGCGGCTGTCCGGTATCGTTCCTGCAAGAGATCCACATTCCGCAAGGTCATGATGTATTCCAATAAACATGAGGTGGCTCGGTTTTGGATATCTTTCTCGAAACAACTGTGCAGCGGTGAGTCCATTTCCGTTAACTAGGTCATAGATGAAACGCATATCCGTCAACCTGGCTTTCGTGAAGCGATTCATGTTCACGCAGTTATATCCCACGCACTGAACGCAGTTGACTTCTGGAATGAGGAAGCCACATTACCGATCTTGGGATGTCGCGTAAGCGCATCTATCCGTTTCCGCCCATGCTGTCTTAGGTGATTATGATTCTTAAAGACGTTCGCTAACTTCCCTACAAGTATGTACATGAAGTTTTGGAAAACTGTGTAGAATTTCTAATTGGTCTATTTGATATATGTTATAATACTGCTAACCGATATTATTTACATATTTTATTAGAATTTTTAACAAATTTTAACAGTTACTGTCATTAATAAAAATGATTCTTATTCCGTGTACTTCGGAGCAGAATAACTGTTTGAGAGCAGTCCAAAAATGAGTTTCTCTTGCGTTGTACAAGACGAATATTACGTATGCCTAGGTACTTTCGTCATTTTGACTGAAAATATTGAGGATATTTTATTTCGATATAAAACTATTCACTCTTTCGCGTTGGTAGAGGTTAAAATCTGTTTCACTCAAACATCTAAAACACCCTTACGTAGGTATTTTTGCTGGAATAGATTTCTTTCCCATATGCCAAGTAGAATGCTACAGCGCTAAGCTACTTAAGTAAAGCGAACACTTCTCTCTTGGGTTCTTCATGCACTTCACCCCTGTTCCTTAGATCAGAATTGGAACTTCGAGCATCAATAGCTAAACATTGACACTAAACAAAGGAGAAGGAAGAGGCATTGAAATAATCGAACTACGTTTAGTCGCTTCAAAAGAAAGAATGATTACCATGTCATTTAACAACACCCAAAAACAGTGAGTCATGCACTAAAGTGATGGGGGAAAGTACCAGGTAGAAAACAATTCAGGCGTTTGGGGCGACCTGCCGATGTATGAATCATCGGGCGTTTCGGGCGACTTTGATACGAAATAACGATGTCTAAGTGTATCTGATATTATATGTGTCTTCAAAATTCAGTTAGCAAGCGCTAGATAGATTTACTGCTAGCTAAGACAAGTAAAATGTGTCATAAACATAACAGAATGAAATACACACTTTTTCTTCTGTTGCTATATGTTGAATATCAAAGATAATATAATAGAGAAGCAACAGCTTGCCTCTTGTAGAAACGACGAGATGTGGCATAACAATATGAAGTGTTTCGATTTCAACGAACATATTACGTTCGGATTAGAAAGTAAATTGGTGACACCACAGAAGATTTTGCGGGAGAGACATCAGCATAAAAGCTTGCTGCCAGAAGTAATCTATAGGATACTTCTAGTTAATAGCAAAACAGGAAAAACATGGCACTGACAAGAGTCGATATCCGCATTAGTCAAACGGGAAGTAGACAAATGTGCATTTCGTTTACGATTGATCGGAATGATGTTATATGTAGAGGTTTTTTTTTTCTGAAATACAATGCCGTCATAAAACAACATTTTTAAGTGCTTTAGAGCTTGCTATGAAAGATGTTTTTCCGCCATTGTAAAAGCAATTCATTGGGCTAATATCTTGATGTAAGAATGCCGTTCTTAGAACAAAAGAAAGGTATCAGGATCTCAGTAGATTGTGAGTCAAGAGCCAGACTATATGTTTTCATATCTCATGCATAGAGCAGAGCAACTGTACCTCTAGCACACACAGCGCAGGAGATTGCGCGGAATTTTAATTGGTTGTTTACTCAGCGATGCCAAGAGGATGCTACTAAATATAAATAGAAGGCTGAGGAAAATGACAAATGTCTTGCATTGCAGACTCAACGGAATGATCGTATCAAGTTTCATCCCTGGCCGATAGGCAATCCATGTGTTGTTGTTGGCAAAAGGTGTGCTTGTGCTGCGACAATGTGAGATGTGGCATCGTAAAATGCTTTCACTGGACCTCGTCTTTAATGCCTCACATCAAGACAAGTTCAGGCTTCCTGGAGCACGAATTACCCATTGAAAGATGTGTTCTTATCTACAAGTCAGAGAATGTAATTCATACATAATTAAAGACCTATACATTTTGAAGAAAATGTTCTGTCACATCTTAGTAGGAAGCCTGGCAATAAATGGATGGTTAGAGTTGGCTACATTCATGATCTTCCAGCTTATCAGTGATAATCCTTTGGATGTTTTCTAGGGAGATTTGAAAGCCAAATTTTAATTCATGCTGTTTCTCCTCCAGACTAATTCTGAAAGAGAATACGGAACCTTCTCTTACATATATGCAAATTTTCTGAATTCTATGAACATGTCTGTTAGTCTATAAGATGTACTGCTTGTATTACTAATGGTAGCATGCATCTCGAACACTTGCTCTAGTGCCCAAGTTAGTCTACTTTTTATAATATTGTGCTTCGTAATATCTTGCCATGCTTATTTTCCTTGTCCTACACTGGTTATCATTAGTTAGGGGAAAATCACAAAAAGACGATTACTTAAAAATTTACGTGGTGAACTTAATGAAATTGAGTCAGAGTATGCAACACATACTAAGGTATAAAAAAAACCTGAAAAGGAATTACCAGGCAATTATGATGCTATAGAAATTAGCATATGCTTAAAATTAACAAATCGGATGTATCAGTTTGGTATAGGAGAACTACATTCAGTATGGAGTATGATTTCCCCTAGAAGCAATACAACACATGCAATGATGTGTAATGCTGTGAATTATGGGGTCCATCTATTCCGTAGGAAGTGCTCTTGCAAAGCACTTGCAAGCGTGGCGGGATTCTGGAGAGGAGGACTGAGAGCAGCTATACGTCTTCCTAAAGCATCTCAATCATGCTCGGTAGAATTAAGATCTGGCGATTGAGTTTGCCATTCTATGTCCCGCATTGTTTGCTACTGGAGCTAATCCTCCACAATGCGAGCCCTGTGTGGCCTCGCATTGTCGTCCTGTAGCAAGAAACCATCACTCATTGCAACGGTATAAGGACATACATAGGAATCAAGAATGTCATCTATATATGCCTGAACATTTACGTTTCCAAGTGGAAAGACATGGAGGTCTGCGCGTCCACCCAAAGAGACAGAGCCACCTCCGTATGCATCTCTTTCACGGATGTTTGATGGATGATAATGGGTTCGAAGTTGTTCCAAATCAAATAACGCCTACTATTGTTTTCGAGGCTAAACCAGGACTCATCTCTAAAGTGAACAACTCTCGACTGATCAGCCATCCTATGGACATGATGTTGATGTGCCCACATTAAACGTTCCCTTCTATGACGGGACATGAGCGGCACGTAAATGGCTGCCACTTCGCTTACAGACCTCCTTGTTGATGCCTTCTATGCGCGATTGATGTTGATACCACTTTTGGGTGGCTGCAGGAAGAGAGGATCTGAGTTGAGTCTGAGCTGCGGTTCTATTCTTTCGCACGCATAGCAACAAATATTGGTCATCAGCGCTTGTCGTAGTGTTGGCTGTCCTTGGTTGAAACTCCTGGACGCTAAGTCTATGATTAGAAGTTGTTGCCAAAGTCTATAAACCTCAGATGGACACATATTTAGCCATCTGATCAGATCTGACAAATCTAGCGGCTATGAACGTAATATTTTCTAGTCCCATCTTTAAGTGTTCTGTACCGATAACCGGTACAAAGTGCCAAGCTGATATAAAATGTGCTCTGTGTGTTAGTGAACCGCTAGTGCTCTGTGTACAAGTGAACCGCACACTTGAACCGCAACTTTCAATGAACACATAAATTTTCAACTCTACACACTTATTTGTATTATTCAGCGTCACTTTCAGTTATCAGGTAGAATATACATAAATGAATTGTAAGCGAACCGTAAATAAGTGAATAACACAAGTGACTACTATCAATGTGACAAGCAAATATTACACAGGAACTCTGCAAATATGTGAATAATACATATGATGTACATTAAAATACCCAGTTAATATCTTTCAGTATAATGCATCAGAGTAACTTCTTATACTCAAGTTATCACTGACTTCTAGAGTAAACAGTCTCTGTAAACTCAGAATCACAATGCAAAAGAGATTGCTAAAATCCTCAACACAGTCAAAATTTTGACACTCTTTAATAACCATAGGTTACAAATACCCATTTTCAGAAGTAACTTTATAAATCCCGCTACGAATTTTAATATACTGTAGAGATTTTTGGCTAGGTCTAGGGACAACAGACTGCTCCACCAACTGAGTACAAATGCTAATAGTCATATAACAGGCGGTACAGCAACTCAGCTGGTGGTAGGGAAGTAAGCCATCTGATTACATCTATCTTGCTTTGTCCTGCCTCTAGTCTCCCAATAGTTCTCCACCGCATTTCTTTCGGAAAATGGTACCTGGATGCCATTGTTACGAGCTGGTTATCCCAGATTTCGTATCTCAGTATCACAGCAAAATTTGCAGGCTTGATCTCAAACATGCAATTTTATTCTTCTCGCAAATGATGTATTCTAATTACGGTGCCATTAATTTGCATAATGCAGTTTTACTTAGCAACCCTTATTTGACAACATATTCAATTTTGTTTGCTGATCGGCTTATTTTTTTAAAGAGTTATCGATATTTTTGTGAATTTTCCTTCATTTTTGAAAACCAGTGTATAACTTACAACTTCTTGCTGTTCCTTAAGTAATCACAGCTTACGTTTTGCTTATTCTCTAAGCATCTGGCGAGTAAATCCAGGGACAATCAGTATGATAAATTGGGATATCAGATGCGTATCGGATTATGCATTTGGTACTCTTGAAAACATAAAAACTTTATCAGCTTGCAAATTTTATACTGCAAATTTACGTCAGCTTCCAAAAACATCTACAACACAATATCTCAAAATTATCTTTCCCTTTTTTTGATTTTACCTCCCTAAACATTTCGAAGAGGTGTTATGATATTCAGTTAAAGGTAACATTAATCGCACCAAATATAACGAACAGAAATGAAGTAGCCAATACTACCAGTTGACAGTGCATAAAATCTTTTATTTATCTTCGATATTATAAAAATAAGTTGCTCCTCAATGTAAAAAGTGAATAATTAAAAAACTTATTTTTTCTGTATACCTTACATTTTACAGCAAATGTTATCTTGCTCATGACTGTAATACACACGTTTCTAAAATCTTATATCACATCGATGGCAAAATGTCTAATTCTCCTTTTGTGCATTATCATCTGTCTCCAAAATTAAATCGAAGGACGATAGAGCTTTATTGTTATGAAAAGATTGCAGTTCTTTATATTGTTCCGTGCGTACGGGTTCGTAATGGACAGAATGCACAAGTTGATAAAAAGTTAATAAAATTTATTCTTTTCACAAGAAATAAAACAAAATACTGAAATATTTCCTCAGAGATATTCGTACAATATCGCAACATATGACACTAGTTATTTTTTAAACTACTGCAGCTTTAAATAAAACTCAAATTCAAAACACAGAGAACTAATTCGATCTCCCAGCAAATTCGCTACAATCAAATAACAGCGCTAAGTAAACAGCAGTTCGCTTAAAACAACTACAACTGAACTGAGATGCTTTAATTCTGCTTTTATAAGTTTTTTGATCATCACGAGAATATTCAAGTAAAATCTATTTTCTCGACTTTTCTGGATGCAAAACAGTACAATTACGAGATATTTATTTATTAAATACTAAATGCACACGTTCTAGTATTTTTACTTTTCCGGCGTAGTTTTCTTTTCAAATTCGTCTGCGTTGCACGGGAAAATAAAACAATTTTAATTACAATTCTAAATAAATACAAAATCCATAATAATATGTATATTCCTTAGACCATTTTTCATTCAAATAAGAACTGAACAGACAATTAAAATTCTTTTAGAGCTAAATTTTAATTAAATTGGACAATAAAGATTTAATTAACAAGAGTGCAGTAGCCGATGCGACTTTTTATTTAAACAGAGAAGTAAAACTGTGTGACTTTTTATTCTTCATAATTTTTTACTTTTTAATTTTTTAATATTTTTTAATTAAAGGAAATGAAAAGTAAATGGTTCGTATTATTAAAATATACGCTGAAAGTTTCCGTCTAAAATTTCATTTGTTTTTTAGTCATTTGGAATTCCTTTACCGGCTGCTATAGGTGCTTTTCTCCATCGTGTTGGTGTTGTTACTTATTCTCACTTATCTGACAGCAACATCTGCTCAAGCCCACTAAATTCCTGGCGGCAAGGAGCGCTTTCAAGATACGTATGCCATTGGCAAAAGCCTTGAGCACAGTGGTCCCTTACACACATTGCAAATCGCATTGTCACCTTGCAAATCGCATTGTCTTTTGCTCAGTTCAGTCCTCAATTTTGATAGAGAGCACTCCAGGGGAATGGGTCTGAGAGTCTCCCACTCCTCTCCTTCCACTAAGTCACATAAGAGAACTTTAAACTCGCCGCATATTTGGAGTGCCTAGATGCCGCTCAGACACTATACATTTACAAAACTTCATGCCTTCTCCGGGATTCGAACCCGGGCCCTTCGGCACGGTAGTCAGTGACGCTAATCACTATACCGGTTTGGCGGCTTTCTCCATCGTGAAATGTGAAAATATTAAAGCTCATATGACATTAATGAAAATGATATGCAATAAACAACTCCATTGTGAAAATATTAAAGCTCATATGACATTAATGAAAATGATATGCAATAAACAACTTTACCTGGAAACGCCATGCCCCAAATCTACTTTAAGGGCATATTTCTAACAGGCAGTATATTACAATGGCGTCGAAGAACTTAACGCTCGATGCTATGCCTCGCGTATTTCTACCAGTTAGGAAGAAGGAAGAATAATAGGACCGAACTACGTAATCTAACTGCATTGGTGATAGCACCCATTTCTTGAAAAATTGAATTGTTTGAGGAAAACATGTTCGATCTGATAACAGCCGAAACAACATTCATAACATCATAACAGTTTACAAGAGCATTCAACTATAACAACTGCAAAAATTCAATGCAATAGTCATGAATAAGCCTTGAAATTTAATAGTAAAAATCATACGGCAACCAAAACATATGCTAGTGTTTTATAAACTCGCAAAAGAGGGAAATTGAACATGCATAAAAAAGTAACAACAATTATTATATACATAAGAAAGAAGTATAACTCTTTCAAGGAAAGCTTTTATTTCTCCAATAAAATATATTTATTGCAGAGGTAGCAAAAATGATATTCTGTAATTTGAATACAAATTTTCTTGTATTCAGAACTCCAGTTATCTGGATTTCTTGTTGTTTCTAGCTTGAATAAAACCAAGTTTGTTTTTAATTTGCTTGCATAATTTCCGTACGTTTTAATTTTATGATAATAATTAATTATTGTTACGAATTTTGTACATATTTAAATAATTTTAGTGCAGTTATATGTAAATTGTTGTTTCTCTTGTAGTTTAATGTAACATGAAACACTTGAAGAGTGTGAAGCTCGTCGAAAACATCAAGTTACAGGGGCAAATCATTTAAACATTGAGATAAATGGCTATCTCACTAAGCTGGCGAGATAGCGTTAAGTTGGCGACTAATATCGCCGAAAGTCGCCTAACTTGCCATTATTTAGCGGTATTTTGGTCCGATTTCCACGTAACTGTAATTGTAGCTGGTCTATGTAACTGCAACTGTGTGTGCCTTCCAGCAATTTCAAGAAATCGAAGGTAATGCAAATTTCTGAACGGAAGGAGGAAAACTATGTAAGTCCAAAGAAAACACCAGTTCTCAGTTTAGTACAGAGTTAAATTCCGATTTTAGCTTGAAATATTGCGAAATCACTCTGTGAGCTTACACACTAAGGTTTCTATATTACTTAGTTTAATGTTCTTAGTGACCCGAATTGTTACAGATATAAAATTATACGTATTTTGAATTTCATTTAAACTTATTGGATTGAATTAAATCTACTTCGTTGATAGCGCATAAACCACAATAGAATAAATACGCTGTTTAAAATTCACTACATTTGTTTATCATAGCGACACTCTGGCGCTAGGTTCACTTAGCAGCGTTACATCTCAGTCATTTTATAACTCAGAATGCACAAATATTATGTATGTCATCTGAAGAATTATCTAATCGTTGCCACATGTTCTATTCAAATACTATAATAAATCTAAAATAATA
>KK116150.1:69141-117173 GCA_000611955.2 Stegodyphus mimosarum
ACACACACACACACAAAAAGGGACACTTTTTCACAGACAGATCAGTATTTCTCATTTAATTAATTCAGTTCTGAATTTTGCGACAAGTCAAAAATACATGAAAACTCTAAATATCTATACTAAAAATTAGGAAGTAAATCTTAAGCACTTATTTCCTCAAATAAATTCCAGAATCGATTAAGCAGGATTTAATTCGCAATAATAAAGTAAGGCGTTATGTTTGTTGTTCGGAAGCTTAGTTTCTCTAAAATGGCAAGAAATCCAATAGTCTCCTATGTTTCAAATGTAAACAAATATGGCCGCTATGGTCAAAGTAGTTAAGCTTAGCAGCACTTAAACAACTTTCAAATTGTTGATAATTCCGCCATTATAACATGCAGGTTAACTAAAGGCATAAAAACCTTAACCGGAAGAACAGCATAATTCAATCATTTTGAAAGCAAAAAATGCCCAATTTACCAACATAAAAAAACTGAGCTCACTGAACCGAGTAGCAGAGTGAATATATATATACTTAAATTCAATCTACTTTTGGTGCGGCCGATTGCAACCAAAATAGGAGGTGCACATCTCCATGTTATAGCAGTCCTATATACAAAATTTCAACGTTCTGAGTCTACTCATGCTTGAGTTATGCGAGATACATACATACATCCGTACGTATGTATGTATTTCGTAGCATGCACGTATGCACAGACGTCACGAAAAAATTTCTCCAGAATCCATTTTAAATCAATTTTATAAATTTTTTTGAAAAAAAAAGAGTCCTTTATTCTGTTCTTACTCACGAATGTCACTTAAAAATATTGTTAAGCTGCATTTGATAGCGGTCAAAATAGATATTTTCGTTGAAATATGGTATCCGAAATTTTTTGCGATTACAATACTTCCTTTTTACTTGGTATAAGGAAGTAGAAAAAGCAAGTATCAAAAGAAAACATAAGTATCAAAAGAAAGAAAGAAAAAAGCAAGTTTATCTATGAATGCAAGTCATGTACGAAGTGCAACAAAAACTTCTAAAAATTGCCTATTTCCATTTCCCACAAATAGTTTTGTGTGATACTTCATTGTGAAGAAAATGATTTGCCCTTTTATTATTCATTAATAAAATAAAAGCTGGGATTTTAGAAGAATTCAGCTTTCCGATTTCTGTTAAGAATAAAGAATTTAACGCAAAAATGTCAGGCCACGAATAAGAGTTAACGGGATTTCAAGATCGAAAGGAGACGCTCTTGTGAAAATATATCGATAACGGAATGTTCCTATAACCAGTTATGAGTGTGCTACTAATATGACATTTACTATAACTCAATATATGTTTAACTATTTTATCGACAGAGATTTGGCTTATTATATTGAGATGATTGATAACCTGTTAGTTCTTTAACATACACAATAACCTTTCAGGGTTAAAGAGGAGTTGTGTATTGGAGCTATCGAAATAAGTTATACTTGTTTTGAGCACGTATAAATGAAACATTTAACCGAGTGAATGTCTCTTACAAGAGTTTTATACAATTTCAAGCATTACATTCTGTTAGAGATTAGTTATACTGATAAGTTTCCACGATAGATATATTGATAATTATACATAAATTGATATATTGATATTATTATAAATATATTGATATATTTATATATATTGATAAATTTCTATGATAGATAGTCCACGATACTATATTAGGACTGAGTGTTCAGTGCATACTTTTGGCGAACATTGTAGTAACAGTGTCAAGGTCCTGATCTCGAAAAGGGATCTGAATGCAGCCATTTTCGGTCTCAGTGGTAGAATAACTGCACGTACCAAGGGTTTAAAATTACCCTTTTATTAAACCACTATTTACAGCCACTCCCCAACTCGGAAGGGATAACAAAAAATAATGACCGCACTGGGGTATAAACTGAACAATCAAATAATTTCAAGTAAAGTTGAGTAGAAAAGCTCTCAGAGCCTTAAACGCGAGGTTGGCCTCTATTCTAAACTATCAATGGTGCGTAGCAAGATTTCGCTAATACTAACGCACTTAGATTACTTCAATGAGTATTCGCGTAACAGCGCTAAGGCTTAGAACTTAAATACTAACTAGTCAGGCGAATGTCGAACAGAGCCGAAGTGATCTGAGACTAAAAGCTCTCTCTCACTGAGAAGTTCCTCGCTAACCTTTAAACAAAACTTGGCTCCACTCCAAATAAGCCTAAAGCTGAAACGCGCACCCATTCTAACGGGAAGTTGAAATAAGAGTTCACAGGAAAGAGAAATTAATATAAAACTCTGTTAGTTTAAATTAAAACCTTCCATACTTGTCGTCAGAATTGGCAAAAGTTAAACTACTCTGGTCCAAACGGACCATGTTGAAATTTTGCCATTCTAGAAATACTAAAAATTTAACTCTTCCTAACTTAGGCCAACCTTTACAGAAAAAATGGAATTTCGTAGCAGATTACAGACGAAAACTTGCCTTTTACATAGATCTTCATCTGTTTTGTGTATTAACCTTTTTTTTCCTCTCACTCCTTCCAGCAAAATCTGGAAGGAAAGAAATTTTACTATAACATAATAACACTACGTTCTAGGCAACAGACTTCTTTCCTTACACGTGTAATTTCTCACACGCACATTATCATTCAAGCAAAATTAAATTCCTCCCCCAATGCTCTCCACCGGTGTTGGATGAAAAGCGAACCGACATTGAGGTTTCTCTTTTTTGTCCGGGGGTGTTCGACTCTACCACCTACGATCGACTAACATTAGTTAGAACTTGACATACCGAGACCTCAGAAGACACCCTATAAATAGCTAAACCTGATGTTCTAACTAGCTTCGTGTCTATCACTTTAAGTGTATTTGTTGGAGAGCCTACTAATAACTTGCATTCTATTGCTCCTATCTCGCCTTTTCATGCATACAATTCCTAATTTACACAAAGAATGCTTCATTCAAAATTAACTTTGCACCTAACGTGCATTGATACAATAAATCTATTTCGCTACGACATTTCATAAAACTTTTAACAGTTGCATACAAATCACAAGATAAAATAAATGCGTTAAATTTCTAAGTTTACAGCAAGTGCTTCACATTCTTTTCAAAGTTCTTTTCTGAACATCGCATTACACTGAAACAATAGTCTGTAGACTAAATCGTGTTTTCCTTCTACCGACTTTTAATTCTAGAAATTTACAAGTCCTTCGCAAAGCATAATACAAAAACATTTAGTTAACATTCTCACAGCAATTCATTGCTTTTACGAGACTAATATATTCACAATACTTCAGAATGTACTTTACAAACATTAAGTAATTTTAAATCTTTGCAAAATTACAATTTTAAACAAAAACATCTTTCAAGATAAGGGCCCACCAGCGGCCGAGCGGTAAAGACGCTGAACACTGGTAGTTCGGTCCCCGAGGTTCGAATCCCGCGAACGGGCTGGCTGCATGGGCGTTTGCGTGGTTTTCCCCATGTGTAACGTGTATACGAGCCAGTTTCCCTTAGAAAGTCCTCTACGAAGGCATTCTTCCCCTTAGGAAGATAGCCCTCGTGTACTTTGCCATAATTGAATAACCTAACCTAACCTAAGCTTTCAAGATAAGTAATCATTTATCGCACACTTGGCGTAAAATCAACCTCGTTTGAGGTAAAAAGAGAGCCTGAAACTTGCAGTAATACTCGAAAATTAACTAAACGTTAGAATAAGAAATACTACTTATCTTGCTGTAGTCAGCCATTCTTTTCTTGGCCCAATCCTTGAAACTTGGATAAACTGTAGCTTGGGCCAATCTCCTGGATTTTGGTCGCTGGCCGTTGACCTCTTGTTGTTGTTCTGCCTTCCTCTTAGGGATCCTTCGTTACACTCGGGGATACTTGCGTTGGGCAGGAGGTTGATCCGCTTGACGTTTGCTCGGCAGAACCCTTCTCTGTTCCTGGGCCCTCGTTAGTCGCTGTTCCGCCCCCTGCTGTGTTCCGGACGTTGACCCTCAGGCTGCAACCGGGGCTGCTTGCGTCTCAGGCTCCTTTCTGACATTTCGGCTCTCCTCTTGACCGCCTTGGAATGGCCTTGTCCATTCTTCTTTGGTCTTTTGATGTTTGTCGAATTTCTATTTTCTGTGTTCTTTCTTTTCAGCCCATTTCCCCTGGTGATTTTCCTTTTCTTGTTTCCTCTACTATGTTGAGGAGGGGCTTTCAGTTTCTGGTCTCTCTTTGCAATTGTTGCTGGTTCCTGTTGTTGCCGCTGAGGTCAATCTTCCGCGGAAATCTGTCTCCCCGGATCCTAAAAAAATCTTTAAACACTTCCATTTTATTACTGTCATAATACGGCTTGAGTTGATCCACATTAGCAGTAATTTTCCCGCCGTTCTTGCCTTTTAACACTACCACTGTTTGGGTGATTTTCTCGATAAGGAAAGGGCCTTCAAAACGCGGACAACTTTTCCCCACCTTTTCTTCTGGGACATTTTATCAGGACTGAGTATTCTGTGTGTGTTCTTTGAGAACATTGTGAAATATTTATCAGGGTGTTTCTTCTCAGGTCCTGAACTGGAACAGTGAGCTGATAAAACGTAAGCTTTGTTCTGATGTAACTGCTGTACTGGATAATAACTGCACGTGAAAGGGATTTAAAATCCTCTTTTATTAAAGCACTATTATTTACACACTTCCCAACTCAGGAGAGATACAGAAAGTAAAAGACCGCACTTGGGTCGAACTTAACAATCAAATAATATTTAACTAAATTTAAATAGAACTTAAATCAACGTTGCTCACAGAGCGATTCGCGGAGATTGGCCTCTACCTAAAAGGGTACGTAGCAAGATATACTAATACTAGCGCACTTTAAATTGTTTCACAATGCAATCACGTAGTAAGCACCATGGCTTATAAATTTAAACTGCTAGCTGGTCAGGCGAACGTTGAGCAGAGTGACCGTGGTCTGAGACTAAGCTCTCTCACGCTAAGAGGTTTCTACCTCTGGCTTAAATAGTACTTGGCTGTACTTCAAAATTAGCATAAGCTGAAAACGCGCGCTTCTTCTGATGGGAAGTTGAAACAGAGAGGAGATAGAAAGATTTAAATTAAAATAAAACTTGGTTAGTTTAACTAAAACCTTACAATTTGATAAAGCGTGTTTAATATTCAAGACTTTATCTCTGATTTTATAATTCACCCCTCTTCTCTTTTGGTCATAATAGTATTTTTGTTTCCTCTGGGCTCTTTCCGAATTACCTTTCGCTTCCCGTATCAACTTTTGAATGTCATGCATTCTAAATTCTTCTGCCCTTTCCTGGACAAAGAATAGTTTGTCTAACGATGTCAAAATCTTTCTTCCAAGAAACAGTTCAGCGGGTGTCTTTTCTGTTGTATCATGTTCGGCCGTTCTAAGGGCAAATGCAAATTCATTTATATGAATTAGAGTAGAGTCATAATTCTTAATATAACTTCGAATAATTTTAACTACGTTTCTATTAACCCGTTCCACTATGTTTGACTGCGGACGATACGGGACCATCTTTAGGTGACGTATGCCCAGTTTTGCACACATTTCCTCAAAAATATTACTAACAAATTGGGGACCATTGTCAGAAATAACTTTTAGAGGCGCCCCGTATTTCAAAATATACTTATTTAAAATTGAATCTACTACAATTTTTGCAGACGCGCGTTTTAACGGAATCAACTCCAACCACTTGCTAAAATGGTCCACTATAACTAAAAGATAACGGCTTTTGTTAAATTTACTTTTAGGATAAGGTCCCAGTAAATCTACCCTATTATTTGATTTGGGAACTCTGATTTAACACTATTTAAGAACCCGGCCGGACTGGACATACGCCCTAGTAAACTTTTGCAGTTCGGGAAAGAAAACTGCCTCGCGAACTCTTTGGACAATTTTTCGTATGCCCAAATGGCCAGAAATAGGCGAATCGTGCAATTCCTCTAATACATTAAATCTAATGCTAGCTGGGATAACCGGTCTAAACTCGTGGTTTTCATTAGTAGTTTTTGTATAAAACAAAAGTCCATCAATTATTTCATAATTTGTGGCCCTATTTCTTATTGGCACAATATCTTGATGACTAAAATTCTCAGGGTCGGCTAAATAATTGCATATATTTTTGAGCTCCGGATCTTTTCCCAGTTCGACTACTACTGTTTCACGAGAATCTAATACTTTGGATGTCAGTATGGCTATTCTAACCGTATTTCCATTTTCATCCAAATTAATTCCACTTAAAGCATCTGCCACAACATTTTCCTGTCCCGACATGTGTTTAATTACTAGATTATATTCTTGTAATTTAAGTGCCCACGGTTCTAATCTGGGGGATAAATGTTTTCCAGAGTAGAGTCTGGTGACCGCCGCGTGGGCGGTATACGCAGTTACTGGATAACTTCCAAAGTAAACACGGAATTTGTGCACTGCTAATAAAACTGCGAGAGTTTCCCTGTCCGTGGCCGAATAGTTTCTTTGGGTTTCATTCAACATTCGACTTAAAAAAGCCACGGGTTGCCCATTTTGAGAAAGGACTGCCCCAATATCAAAATCTGAAGCGTCCGCTGAAATTTCTAGTCCTTCACCCCCCTTCGGGAATTTTAAGACTGGGGCTTGAGTCAAGGCGTCTTTCAGTTTTTGAAATGCCGAGTTGGCTTCTGCTGACCACGAAAACCTAGCTTTCTTCCTCTTCAATTTCAGCAGAGGCTCAGCTATTTTGGCAAAGTTTTTAATGAAGGACCGATAGTATGAACAGATCCCAAGAAACGACGCTAACGGCTTCGCTGTTTTATTAACAGGATAATTTTTAATAGCTATTATCTTTGACTGATCTGTTTCAAAACCATTCTGAGAAATTTTAAACCCTAAAAAACGTAACTCTTTTGCAGGAATTTTACATTTGGATGTATTTATTTTAAAACCAGCTTCGTTTAACAATAGAAACACTTTTCTTAAATCTTGTAGGTGTTGCTACAAACTATTACTGTAATTATAATATCATCCAAATAAATGAACGTACTCCTACCAAGGACCGGTCTTAAGACAATATCCATGCATCGTTGGAAAGTTGCCGGCGCGCCGGATAAACCGAAAGTCATCCTAAGAAATGCGTACGTGCCAGACTTAGTTATGAAGGCGGTTTTAGGGACGTTTTCGGGTTTTGCCCCAATCTGAAAATAGCCACTCGTAAGATCTAATGTGGACATATACTTTGTAGAAGTAATATTTCGGATTGTCTCTTTGATTATCGGCAAAGGATATACAGGATATTTTGTGACGGCATTTAGCCTTCTGTAATCTATGGCAAAACGTTACCGCGTCGGGTGCGTAATCGGATAATCATTATTTTTCTTGCATAAAACTACTGGGCTAGCATAACTGCTATAAATAGGGGTAATTATCTTATTTTTCAACATTTCCTTAATATTGTATTCAATTATTTCTTCTTTTACCTTATCATAGCGGTAAAGCTTTTGCCTTATTGGTTGGGCGTCCCCTGTTTCTATGTCGTGATTTGTTACCTGCGTGAAACCCGGTAAATTGCTAAATAAATTTGAAAACTCACTTACTAATGCCTGCAGTTTTTCTTGCTCTTCTGCCGGTAAGTGCTGTAACTCCAGGTGCGAGGGCTTATCATTCTTTTTTTCCACTGGCTGCATGGATATCGTTAACGTTCCTCCCTGAAAGTCTATTTTCGCTTCTGTCAATCTAAAAAATGCTCACCCAGAATAATACATGTTTATAGGTTTCGCACAATATAAAATAAAATTTTTACCTGCTCGTCGTTGATACGCACAAAAAGTGAAACTTTTCCTGAGTATCTACACTTCTCCCCTTGCACCGCTATGACATTCGTGTCTCTTGCACTAAAAATTCTATAGCGGCGAAAGTGCTTCTTGAAAAATCTTTCCGAGATAAAGCTGCTTTGCGCTCCTGTATCCAAAAGAGCCGTCGCCGGTATGTCGTTATTTAAGACTTCAATCTTCGGTAAACTTAAATTTTTAACGACCACGGTGTTTAAACTAATTGTGGAAGGATTTTGCGAGACTTCGGATTTCTTTACCTTCCTCAAAGAAATCCATCTTAGTTTAAATCCTTCTTCTTATTCTGGCCAGCTTTTGCGTCGTTGCTCGTTTTTCGATTAAAATCTCGTCGTTGGCCTGTCGACTTAGGAGATCCATCTTCCTTCGGCCATTGCTTCGCCTTATTCCGGTAATTCTGTTGTTGCTTTTGCTGCGGTCTTGGCGTGTTCCATTGACTTCTTCGCTCAAATTGGCGACGTCTTTCATTGTCTGCAATTCTTCGACTTTCAAATTGTACGGCGAGCTCGAATAATTTATCCAAAGTCGTTGGGATTCTGAGCTCAATAAAATCTTGAACTTGGGGCAGTAGTCTAGGATGTATAATTTGAATGATTTCTCGATCCGGGCGACTTCCATACAAAAGCTTGAAAGCTTGGATTTTTCTCAAGATAAAACTTGACAAATCTTCTATCTTTTCTTGTTATCGGTTAAAAAGTTCCGCCTCCAGTCTGGCTCGATCTCGTACTACAGGAAATGCTTTCACCAAAGAATTTTTAAAATTTTCGTAAGTGTATGTGGGGCTTCCCGGTTACCCCAAAAGATTCTTTCTAATACACTTGAAGAAATTTAGCGCTTGGCCCTTCAAAGCGCTGGTGGCAAGAGTGACATTCTGAAATTCGTGGATTGGATATAACATAAAATGTGCATCCAATTTTTCCAGGAAATTAATTACGGCTGACTTGCCGTCAAAACGTGCCGCTGGCTTCATGGCTTCTCGCATGATTTGCACAATGTAGCCAAATCCTTCTACGGCAGGAGGTGACATCTCAGGGTTCTGCACAGGTACTGCGGGCATCTCAGGTTCGTATTCTTGCCTTTCAGGCCGTCCTCTCACTTTTCTCCTTTGGGCGCCAGTATCAGGACTGAGTGTACTGTGCATACTTTTCGAGAACATTGTCGTAACGGTGCAAGGTCCTGATCTCGAACAGGAAGCTGAATGCAGCTATGTTCGGTGTCAGTGGCAGAATGACTGCACGTACGAAGGGTTTAAAATTACCCTTTTATTAAACCTATATTTACAGCCATTTCCCAACTCGGAAGGGATGACAGAAAATAATGACCGCACTTGGGTCTAAACTGAACAATCAAATAATTTCAAATAAAGTTGAGTAGAAAATTAAGTAGTCGTTGCTCTCAGAGCCTTAAACGCGAGATTGGCCTCTATTCTAAACTATCAATGGTGCGTAGCAAGATTTGGCTAATACTAACGCACTGCACAAAGATTACTTCAATGAGTATTCGCGTAACAGCGCTAAGGCTTAGAACTTAAATACTAACTAATCAGGCGAACGTCGAACAGAGCCGAAGTGATCTGAGACTAAAAGCTCTCTCACAAACTGAGAAGTTCTTTGCTAACCTTTTAAATACAAAACTTGGCTCCACTCCAAATTAGCCTAAAGCTGAAACGCGCGCCCATTCTAACGGGAAGTTGAAATAAGTGTTCACAAGAAAGAGAAATTAACATAAAATTTTGTTAGTTTAAAGTAAAACCTTACAACTATACATAAGCACACTATACATAAGCACAAGTCGTAGGCTTTATTTCTGCATACAATAAACCTAGGCCTTTCGGATGCAGATATTCTGCAAATAGCCGCTCAGATGCGTAGTGGTTAGGGGTCTCTACTGTGGTACCAAAGGGCTCGAGTTTAAATCCTCGAGAAGGCATGGTTGTCAATGTCCGTCCCTTCATAGGAGGCAAACGGTGGCTGCTTATTAGGCGTCTCCACGGTAAAATGGTCAACATTTCTGGTTTTAGGAGTAGTCAATCGTGAATAAGCGAATGCCCACCACTAGATAACAAATATTTTCTGAAACTATAATAGTGTGTTGCGTGTGTAGAGAATAATTTTCGGCTAGTAAAATATGCATTGATATAGAATAAAAATCAAGAATTCCAGTTACTTGGATTGTTTCTTCTCACTATGCTGAATAAATTAAGCATACTATTAATTTAATTGCATGATTATTATGCCCTTTAGTTGTTATTCATCATAGAAAACACTGCTTTATTTTAATTTCGTTTGAATAAAATAAAATAAAAAGAAATGTTTTTGTAATTTTTACTTCATAAGGTATTTTTCCCGCCTTCTTATTATGACTTCGTGGCGGAACGGCCAGCACACTCGGCGCGTATTCGAGAGGTGCGAGGTTCGAGTTACGGTGAGAACATTGCTCATTTTTCATATCTCCTACTTCGAAATAACCTAATGTCTCTACAGCTTGAGCACCAATAAAACTGGATTTCAATCAAAACGTTCCAAATTATTAATATGAAAAATCAGGACAAATTGCTTAGTAGCTAATTTCAGGGTGATAGCTGTAAATTAATAATGGTTTGCTCATCTAAAAGCTAAACATTAAGCATTGACGCGAGTAATTTTATTTGTAGCTACTTGCTGGATTTATTCAAAAATGTTCTGCATTTTATTATGGTAGACAGCGGTAATACGTCCTATGACGTCCTTCTAAAAAATCTTCGTTACATTTTAATGTTAGTAATTTTGCTCTTTCCGGGAGTACGTAGTCTTGCAACTTTGATCTTCGTTCACGAAATACTTATGCCTCTTTCCGACAAGCTTACGGTTTTCTCTCTAAGTACTAATAGTTTTCTTCAGTCGTCAACGATCATTAACCTCCAGCACACAAAAATTTATTATATGTTTTTATTCTTAATACACTGGTTATCATAAATTAAAGGAAAATCACAAAAATAGCTATAACTCCCTCAAAAATAAGCGAAACCGTGTAAAATTTGAATATGTTGCCAAGTAAGAGTAGCTAAGTAAAACTGCAATATGCAAATTAGTGGCGCTGCACTCGGAATACATCATCTGCGAGGAACATAGAAGTCCATGTTTGAGAGCAAGCTCACATATTTTCCTGTGATAGTGACATCAGAAATCTGAGATAGCCAATTCGTAACAACGACCTCCGGGCATCATTTGCCTGCAGAACTACGATGGAGAGCCATTGGGTCAGGACAAAGTCAAACAGAAGTGGCCAGATGACTAAATGTGAGGCCTTCTGTCGTTCATAGAACTTTGGAGGCAGTTTCAAACCACAGATTCAGCATGTAGGACGTTCAGCCAAGGACGGTCAACTCTTACGACGAGTGTCGATGACCGATATTAGACATTTTGTGCACGCAGGAATAGAACGGCTACTCCGACTGTTCTTAGATCCTCTCTAGCTGCAGCCACCGAAAGGTTGGTGTCACCGTCAACTTTGCATAGAAGGCTTCACGAAGGTGGTCTGTATGCGAGTCGACCAGCCATTTGCATGCCGCTCACTTCACGCCATAGGACTGACCGTTTGCAGTGGGCACGACAACATGTCCACTGGACGCCTGATCAATGGAGGGCTGTTTCTTTACGGAGGAGTCCAGGTTTAGTCTAGAAAGTGATAATACGCGTTATTTGCTGTGGAGAGAATTTGGAACCCGTTATCGTCCGTCAAACATCCGTGAAAGAGATGCATACGGAAGAGGCAGTGTCTGTGTTTGGGGTGGCATCTCTTTGGGTGGACGCACAGACCTCTATGTCTTTCCAAGGGAAACCTAGAATGCTCAAGTTTACAGAGATGACATGCTTGATGCTTATGTGGGCCCATATGCCGGGGCAATAGGTGACGCTTTCCTGTTACAGGATGGCAATGCAAGACCACACAGGGCTCGCATGGTAGATGATTATCTTCAACAGGAAACAATTATGCGTATGGAGTGGCGAGCTCGATCCCCGGACTTGAATCCTATCGAGCACTTTCGGGATGCTTCAGAGAGACGTCTAGCTGCTCTCAGTCTGCCCTCTCAGACCCTTGCGACGCTTGCAACTGCCTTGCAAGAACAATGGCTCTCGCTTCCTATGGAACTGATAGACCGCATAATTAAAAGAATCACACTTCGCTGTATGTGCTGTATTGCTTCTAGAGGCGATCATATTCCATATTGAAGGTACTTTTCCTATAGGAAACTGATACCCTCGATTTGTTCATTTTAAACATGTGGTAATTTCTATATTGCCATAATTGTCTGGTAATTTCTTTTTATGTTATTTGATACCTTACTATTTATTGTATATTGTGGGTAAGCTTCATAAAATTCTACATGTAACTTTTTCAGTAATCGTGATTTTTGTGATTTTTCCGTAATTTATGATAACCAGTGTACATAACCCAGTTAACTGAGAAAACCGTTTTCTTCAACCTTTCAACTCTGCGGCATCCAAACATCGGAACAAAGATAGGTAGTAGAACTTTGTAAGGTGAACAAAGTTTCTCACTTTCGCTTCGTGGCCGACCAACGTCCGTCATGTAAATTCGCTGAATACTGGTTATTCTATCTGAGTTTCATTCTAAGTCAAGGTCCGGCTGAAAAGGCGGTTTTACGGTTTTCCTAATGCGTAACGTGGTGGATAAAAGCCTTTAAAAGTCGTCTATGAAGTATCTCTTCCATTAGGCCTCTTTTGTTTTGCTATAATCAAATAAACCAAACCAAGCCAAGTCAATTTTGCCTTGTGCCACTGGTTGCAAAATTTTTAGATGCTCGTCAGATATAATTAGTATTCTGTAGTAAGGCAGAATGAATTTGTATGATTCATACTATAATATTCTATACCGTGGAACAAATAAATGTGTCAACTGTGATGTGTAGCCTATTTCATAGGTCTGTGTAGATATTTCAAATGTAGATTAAATGCTAGTAGAGTAATATAGGATACTTTACTAAGTACACTTGTAGAGACATTCGGTTATTACGAAGTAGGAGAGGGAAAAAATAAGCAACGCCTTCGCTGGGAATCGAACCACGGACCTCTCGGTTACGCGTCGAGCATGCAGACCACTACACCACGAAGACATGTGAAGAAGGCGGGAGAAATACCTTATATACTCCCCCTTTTAAAGGGCGACTGGGGTTTGGGGGACCCAATCGCCAAATCGCGGTGGTGGAGAATCATCATCCACCACCTCTTTAGTTTGGGCGCCAGTGTAGAGACATTAGGTTTTTTTGAAAGCCGGAGAGATGAAAAATGAGCAATGCCTTCGCCGGGAATCGAACCACGGACCTCTGGGTTACGCGTCGAGCATGCAGACCACTACACCACGAAGGCATGTGAAGAAGGCGGGAGAAATACCTTATACACTCCTGGATGTCGTTCTTCATTTTCACCATTATTTAGCCCACGTACACTTATAGGTGTATATGAGCTACGCTTACTTACAAATACTCAACTAATGTATCCAAACTTGTGGGTAGATAGCCGAAGTGTACTTTGCTTAATACAATAATCTCTTCAAATCTATTTCATAATCTATAACTTGTCAAATCTTATTCAGATTAAAAAAATATGTTAACATTTTATGAAATCTATTTACTGGAAATCCCTTACTTTCTCTCTTACGAGTCATTGAAAAAAAAATTCAGTTCTTGTAAAAAAGTTCGGGATGTTATCTGAGAAGTGGAACATTATTACTTTACAGTAAGCTCGAGAAAGAATCGATGTAGAATTCTCTTCCTGTTCTGTAAGTTACGGATACAATGTAATACATTGGTAGATTTCAAAGTATTATAACTGCTGTTCAAGATGAGCTGGACGTTTTTCGATAAAAATTCTTTCCGACAGCTGCAATTCTATTATAGTCTAGAGCAGTAGTCGGCAAACTTCGACATTTAAGCCACGTGAGTGCGGCTTTGTTATAACTTGATTTCGACTACGGGCGAAGGGGTTGTTTGTCGATTTTAAGTAGCCCAGGCGAGCGCGGAAGATGTACGGGAACCGAACGCACGAAGGAGAGCGAGCAGGTCACAGTTTTGTCTGTCGGAGCGTATAGTGAGTGGTTAGTGCTTGGCTTTCCGAAACGTATCACGTCAGCAACGAGAGTAACTACTCGGCACATTAACCTACTTGTATCTTTCTATCAGCTGCAGATGTCACAGGTAGTTTAGGCGTCAGTTTAATAAGTTATTGTACCTTTGTGTTGCTGCTTTGGAACAGCTTCAGTACAGCCAACCTTCAAAATTTGGCGAATATTTTTGGTTTTGAAAAACTGTTACTATCAAAATTTCCGACGGAACTCCGTATTTCAAAAATGGCGACCATTTTGTTTTCATCAGAAATCGTAGATAATAGAAATAAATTTACGAGTACTATATACGGTTTTAAAAGAAAAAAAATAAGGAATGATCAATGAAAATGATTAAGGTTAAAAGGATGTAATTTTAAAAAAATGATGGAAACCTTCCGGTATTTCCCACTTAACAAATAATTTTAACTACAAATAACGGGTTGTAAAAAGAAAAAAGCTGAATTTTACAAGATTCCCCCCCCCGGGAAAATAAAAAATTAAAATTGTGAACAATTAGCCTGTGCAATCATATTTAATGCTTACAGAATGAGGGCGAAGGCCCTGTTTCACGTGTCACTCCCCGGTATGCATTATAAGTGTCTACGTAAAAAACTATTATAATGATTGATTATGTATACATTTATTATACACTTATATTACAATATTGCAAATTTATGGGCATTTTTTACTATCTTAGTTACATTTTAAGAATGTTTTTAAATTTCACCTGATTTTTATTTTTTTCATTTTTTTTAACAATTGTAATTTGGGTTTGGTTTTGATGTTAGTTTTTCTTTTTTTACTAAGCAATGAAAACACTCTAAAGGTTATAGGTAAAATTTTCCCAATCTACATCTCTTATAATCTCAAAAACAAAATGCATTGCACGAATCAATTTTCTTTTCATAGCAACGTTTTTCGAACATATCCATAGCCAAGTAGAAAGGCGCATAATTTTGCGTATTATATTTTGGAAAACGTACGTACCTCTAAGTGCTTTCGATTGTACTAGTGTGAGCTCCCGTACTTGAAACAACAACATTAAGTAACTGATTAGCAGTTAAATGATTAAAACCTTCCGTAATCAACACACCGTGATTATAACCTTTCCAACAATGAGCAATAGTAGCAGTATCTGGCTATATCCATTGTTTAATTAACGCAATAAAATTTCTTAACTCCTCTCATGAGCAGCCACCCAAAACACCTTTCCAGAATCGCGATCTACATCTTCAAAAACCCTCTGACTTTCAGCATAATACTCTCTGTTATACTTCCTTTTACCAAATTTTGATTCGTTTACTTCCACAAGTTTGCCTACTCCACCAATTTTATTTAACGTCAATTCAACATGATCTAATACTTTTTCATTAACGAAATGACGCCAGTCTTCTATAGTCGAAGAAGAAAAGTCAAAATATTTTTCAATCCTACCTTAAATTTTCCTTTAAAATCCCCTGTTACTTATAAACAACATCAGTAACAGCAAGTTTAGAGCGAGCCATAACTAAATGCAAAACTCTCACCTCCGAAGTAGCCAAAAATTTATCGCTAAAACAGCATTCTCCACGATATCTTAGTGTTAAATAATCGCCGGTGATAGTGTTATGAATTTTGTATTTAGATAATTAATTTTAATAGAATTATAATTAAAATTGTTGTATTTCCCAGTGCAATGCAGGGCAAGACAAATTTTCAGAGAAAGATGTGTCGCAAAAGCAAGAATACAGGAGCACGTGCATTTGAGTAAGATATCTCGGTAGTTTGTATTGAAACTAAATAAATGTAATTGCCCACTATGTTAGCTGCAACCGTAATTCCATCCTCTTATTGCTTTCCATAAACCTCGAGAAGTACTAGAAATTTACGGTTGTTTGCAATGTGTTTGCTGAATGGTATGGGTTAGTACATCCTATCATTTATCGCCATGCTTGGCGAGATTTTTCTGTTAAATTTCTGCGTGGGCTATACTAAGGATAGCCGATTTTATTATTATAAAATAATGAATGATTTTAGGTGTCACTTACTTACTACAAAGAACAAAAATAAAAAACGGAAGACGAAACTCTGAATTCATGAAATCGTTCGCGTTAACCGAAAAATCAACTGATCTTCCAACCTGTCTTATTTGTCAAGAAAAATTGGCATATAACAAGAAATTAAATTTGGAGAGACACTTTACGATTTAACAAGCGTCATTTGACAGTGTTTGTCTTGCCAGTGATGGGAGGAACGAAAGAAAGTAGTTAGGTCAGAAGAGTCAAGAAAATTTAGCTTTGTATTTAATTATCAAGTACAATATTACAACAATATTGATGCTGCAAGCTTTATTGTTAATCAAAAGATTACTAAGAGGGAGAAACCATACACAGACGAATATATTAGAAGTTATTTTACAATAGCACCCGAAGACCTATTTGCTGGTTTTAAGGTAGAAATACATTAAAAAATTGAAGAGTTACCATTCTCTGCTGAAAAAGTAAGAAAGCGTTAATATGGCTTCGAATATAACCAGTCAATAAACTGGTTATCTTAAATTGGTTTCAATTTACCATAGCAGTTGACGAATCTTGTGATGAAAATGACCCAAGGCAAGTTTCACTTTATATTCATTTTTTTCGTCTACGGGTACTAAAGAAGAACTATAAGGTATTTCTCCCGCGTTCTTAGCTTGCCTTCGTGGTGTAATGGTCAAAACACTCAGCGCGTATTAGAGAGGTCCACAGTTTGAGTTCCTGCAAGGGCATTGGTCATTTTTCACGTCTGCTGCTTCAAACAAAATTCTTACTGACACTACAGTGGCGCCCAAAGTAAAAAAATGTGGGGATAATGATTCTCTACAACAAGGATTTGAGGACTGTGTCTCCTAATCCCCAGTCTCCTTTTAAAAGGGGGAGTTATATAATGAATTTTTCCCGTCTTCTTAGCGTGCCTTCGTGGTGTAATTGTCAGCACACTCGGCGCGTATTCTAGAGGTCCGAGTTTCGAGTCCTGGCGAAGGCATTGCACATTTTTTCATATCTTATGATTCAAAAAAATTCTAATGTCTGTACAGTGGCGCACAAACTAAGTGGGGTGGTGGATGATGATTCTCCACCATTAGGATTTGGCGACTGGGTTCCCTAATCTCCAGTCGCCCTTTAAAAGGAGGAGTATATAAGATATTTTTCTCGCCATCTTAGCACGCCTTCGTGGTTTAATGGCCAGCTCACTCGACGTGTATTCGAGAGGTTTGAGTCCCGGAGAGGGCATTGCTCATTTTTCATGACTCCTGTTTAAAAAAAAAAATCCTAATGTCTCTACAGAACTTTCAGGATTATTGCCACTGAAAGGTCTAACAACTAGTGAGGATACTGAAAATGTTACCATTGAATGCGTGGACAAATATCATACTTCATTCGAAAATTTTTTTATTTCCAACACATGAGACAAAAAATACGACATAAGTGAAAAAATATTTAGTTTCTATTTTGAACTAAAAAGGAATCAGAAGATACTTGTTTACCACTGCGTCATTCATAAAAAAGTGACTTTTACCACGATTAACAAGAATTCTACGAAAACACGATTTCTCTTAAACTGCTCAATGATATCATTCTTCCCATTAGGCAGACAGTTTTAATATTTTTCCATATTACAGTAACGTAACCCAGTCTTAATAAAACTACGAAAATAAACAGAGACTTGAAAAATTTCTATAAAAGAAGCTGATATTAAAGGCTAAAAATTAATGTTTAATAAAAAAATCAGGAATTTTAATACATTAAGTTAAACCTTTGACGTAAATCCCTTTACATATGGCTTTCTTGAAAAGCACACTATTTCATAAAAATTTTTTAAATGTAAAGTGTTTTGTTTTATGATTCGCCAAGCTTGCAATGTAAGCGGTTAAAACATATATAACTCGGTCTGGTATAGTGTAAAGAATCCTGGAGAGAAACTGCATGTACCAATTGAAAATATTTAATTTATATTTTCCAATACATTAATGCAATCTGCTTACATACATTTTTCAGCTTGGAAACCAGAATCATTGCTTATTTATTCATGATAAGACCGTCATTGTAATCAAAACAATACTATTGTTTGGATGAAAACAGATATGACTTCTTTATGAAAATAAGTCAGACTTGCAAAACAAACATAAAGTTATCTCCCTTTTGTTTTGCGATTTCAGTCGACTATGATTATTAAAATTTCAAACTTCTCTCTCCTGAACTTGATTAGTTTCTGGATCACGATTCCGATGGGAAAAAGTATGGAATGCCTTTCGATGTTTACTCTCTGAAACAATAAGTCCTGGTTATTAATTATGCAATATTTTTGTGAATGAGAATTCTCTTAGGAATTATATTCGTAGTTTGAACTTTTCATCATGCAATGAGGAATCACAGAGGTGCAGTTATAGATACTCGTAAATTTTTATACTTACGTGCATCCTGACAGAACAACTTTTAAATACATAAAATGTTTAATGTTAAAACCGCATTATTGAATTTGCTGCATGTGTTCAGAAACTCCTATTGTTCATCTTTAGTTTACCAGAAGTATTATTTCCTTGAAGTGTTCATAATATAATAGAATATTGTATGGTATTCTGCCAGACTGATATAAATAGTAGGCATAGAGAAAATGCATGTACGTTAAATATTTTCAACAAATTTCTTTTAAATTTTACTCAGCCATAAATTTAAAAATTATTAAAAAGAACCGTTAGAGATATAGAAATAATAAATTTATTATCTATTGATTATTCTGTGGGATTCATAGCATTCTACATTCAATAAAAGCAAGCAACTCGAGAAATTTGGAAGAAAAATGTAATGAAATGTAAATTAAAGAATAATTTAACGTCCATTTGAAAATCTCGATCTAGAGTGTGCTTTTCATAAAGGTAAGACATTTTTCAGGGAACACCAGGAGCGTTCTAGACGCTCACAACTCACGTTTTATAAGAACTTCTCGAAAAGTAGTCTGTAAGAATGCTCTAATTTATGGCTATATTTTAAACTGATTTTCTGAAAGAAATGATTTTCTGTTAACACTTCGTCAAACTTAATTTTTTATATACTCTTTGATTTCATGATATTTACGTAGATTTGAGTTGTGAATTTGATTTTCTTATGATTGGTTGATATACGCAAAAGAGAGTAGAATGGCACTTTGCACCATCGTTTTAAAATTTTTCATTTGAACAATTGTACTCGGAGCTAAGAAACATGGAAAGCATTCCTAGGAAAAGTTGTCTATTGTGCTCTGCTTTCGTGATTGTGATATGTGTCTTATATGATATGACTTATAATCATATGACTTATAATGACATGATGTGAAAAACTTGCATTAATAACACGTTTGCGGAACACACACACTCAAATATATATATGTTACAGAACGCATTCTCAGTTTTCTAACCACCGTCTTTTGCAGTCTTTACTAGTTATAATATGAAAGTGACCTTTGATTATAAGTCAGGCACGACTGGAACCGAGGTCTCTTCTTATTGCAAAGCAAGAGCCGACTTGTATCTTTGCAACAGATCCCAGTACTCTTACGGCGATCCAGCTTAAAGGATTTATTTATTTGTTTTAAAATGCAATAAACGATATATTGTATGTATTTAGACAAAATGTTTTTAAATATCTCTCAGAATATAATTTAAGGGTACCACTTTCTCCGCTTCTTTTCTTAAAGAAACTTTCTCGAATTCTCTGATTGATTGTTATCACTTGAGTATAGACGCCTTTTTCTTCAGTTTCATTTCTATCATTTCATTCATTTTATAGTTTCTCATTGCATAAAACAGAAGTCTTGTCTTTACTGCGGGGGAGGGGAGGAAATTCTAAAATATTTGTTTTAGAGTACAAGGCCTGATAATACACAACATAAAACTACACCAAAGTAGAGAGAAATCTTTCTCTTATATATTTCTTAATCTTCTGTTTCTATATTTAATTGAAGTTAAAGTTTCCTCTCACATATTACAAATTTCTGTTTGAAATCTTTATTTAGGTATTAAATTATAGCTTCGAGATTTATAAAGTTAAAGTAATTTATATTTCTAAAAATATTCAAGAATATAATTATAATTCTTTAAATAAAATATTTTCAGTTCTTGCATTTATGCATAATAATTAATAAGAAAACGAATAACTAAATCCCGAATTTTAATTAGAGTTGACAAAAGTGAACTAAGCGATTAAAAATCAGGAATCTACTTTCTTACGAACTCGTGTTATTACATTTCTCTCTTCATTAACCTTAATTCTCTTTAGTTTCATTCCTTGTGGGATATTTTAATAAAACCAAATTAAAGCTCATTTTTAATTATGAATTACAATTTTTTATGCTGGCTTACATTTTATGCATCTGGGGAAATAGATCCGTTGCAGAATAGTAATTTAATCTTGTATAAGTGAAATGAAAGAGAAAATGCTTATCTAAACATTTCTTCTTCATGAATTATTTATATGCTGACGTATTTTCCATTTTGTTACTTTTCGAAGCAGAGTCGAAATTAAACAAGAGTAAGAAAAATAATGGTAGTGTTTGCAGCATTTGCTTAATCAATTCTGATTTTGATATCATGGTTTTTGAACATAGATTTTGATTACAAAGGTGCCTTACTATAGTACGAGCAGACGAAGAAAATAAAATCTCTCGTTATAAAGTTAACGACTTAATACTGAAAGGGAATCCTTACTGATAAATAGGTAGTATTTTTACTGTACACGGAATACAATATACATACATTTAATAAAGTATCAAGTTTTCATGTTTTTCAGCCAATGAATCGTGCTAAAAAAAGCAACAAATGGGACAGTAAATATAAAATCCCATGTATAAAATACGAGATCCTCCCAGCCAGTATAGTGGTTAGTGACGCTGACTTCAGCACTGATGGACCCAGGCTCGAATTTAGGAGAAGACAATGATGTTTGTAAGCTATAGTGTCTGTTGGGCAAGGGTGCTTAAAATACACATCCGAAATTCCTCTCGAGAGGTTGATGATAAAGAAAGGAGGGGGGCAGATTGTTCTTCCTCAAAACTGTGGCGGAACTGCACAGTCAATGCAGAGTGTCTACACCTGTACGACCAACGGAGATGTTATGGGGTCCTATCTACTTCTGGCTATGTATTAGCATGGGTAAGTGAAGATGACATCTTATGCTTTGTGCGCAAAATTTATTGATGCTTCCTAATTATTATGGTCACTCTTATTTAAACGACCTAAGAGGCCTTTCGTTAAAGACTGCCATAAAGCAGGCAATTTACTCAGAACTGCCAGCCGTTTGGTTCACAGTCTGCTAAAGTGTTGTGTTTAACAAGATTGTTTTTTGTGCCGTTTAAATCGAGACGCATTAAACTTGGGTATATAGGATATTTATTCTAAAATCTAATCCATAATAGTCAGTAAATTATTTAATTTTCTTCACTATTGCTGAATCTAAAGTTGATTACATTTTAATCCTATAGATGATTTTCAGGTATAATAGAGTATTTTGAAGTTTTTTTTTGTAGCAGAATTGGCTGTGATGTTTTCATGAGATTAAAATATATTCGTTGAGTAAACATTTCATGCAGTCTTTGTCAAGTAAAAAGTTAACCGTACGTGATGAAAAATGACATCACTAAGTATGCTTGGTAACACATGCAACAAATATTTCAATCGGTTAGTCAAAGTGATCGGTAGATTATCAAAAGTAGTTTATAATATGCCCACAAAGAATAGTATTTCATCAAATATGAAGTAAATGAATTGTGGTAATAAATAAGGATAATGGTTCTTCTCTAGAATAAAACTATGACGTACTGAGAAAATTACACAAGCTCTGAAAACAAAGATCGTCTTTTGAAATAAGAATCTTGGATAAACTACAGCGATCTAATCTTTAAATTCATTATAAATTTAAAATATGAAAGTTTGAAAAATATCATTAACCTAATTTGACAAGCATAATAGCTTAAATTAATTTACCTTAATTTGCACTGGAGATTGTTTGCCAAGATCTAGAGTTTCCTAAGTGTAATACAAGCTCCTTTCATGACAAGAAAATTGTAAATTGAAGACTTTATACTGCGGTCACGAAGATGAGTTCAGCATTAAAAATTTAATAAATAAAAGAAAGATTTTAAAAATAATTTTTCTTTGTAATTTATTGAAGTTAAAATATATGTAAAAAGTTTTTAATTAAATCAATGCATTTAATTATATGCACTGAAAGTTTTGAAAAATAATATGTAGCTATAATGATATTCTTATTCTTCATTAAAAATGTAGTCATGGGATTGTAAACAACAGCTAATTTGAAAGCAAAATTGTCAGAGAAATATTTAAGCAAATTGAATATTATAATTCTTTTAATTATCAATTTATTATTGTTTCTGGATATTTTATTAATATCCTAACACATTTCGCATATGGGAGTCCAATGATTTTATTTCTAGTGACATATGATCAAAAATATAACGCTAGCCAAAAAATATATTTTATATGTAAATACATTTAATTTAAACGATGTAATTTAAAAGGTATTTGCTATATTGTATTTTATACGTTTTAGTTTACAGAATTTGGGAAAGTGATAAAGAAAGAAAAAATCTTAGTTTCTGGATTTTGAGAAAATTATTGTTTTCAATATGGCTCAAGATCATACAAAATTCAGTTAAACTTCTGTTTATTTTGTAAATACGAATCTCATTATCATTTAAATTCACGAGGATCTGGCTCATTTAGTATGATCGAATTCCATTCTAGTATTTGCCCTTTTTACGTTATTATTATAATAAAGCTAGTCTGAATAATAGTACTACAATGGCCTTTAACTACAGTGATTATTCGCAGATTATTATTAAATTATTTAAAAGACGGTGATGCAGATTTTTCTCTTTAAAATTATCGATGTCATGGAAATTAAATATTACGCTAATTCTAAGAATTTTATACATCTAAACAATATTATATAATTGATTAAAATTAAATAAGAAATTATATGTATTTCGCTTAATAATGTTAAAGTGCTTGATATTAAGGAGAAAACACTTGGGACATTAAAGCAAAGCACTTAGTTTAATTTGCTTATTGTAAACTTAATCCTTACCAGGAACTAGGAAATAAAATCACATGTAAACCATGTTTTCATTTGATATTTGTGGCAGAGTAGAACAGAATCTGAAACTGGTCAAGGTATGCATGTATTATTTTGAATGGAAGATTCTTATATAATTAACTAAAATCTTAAATTCATGAATTAAATTATTGAGATTTATACAAAATCTCGGGAAAAAATTGCTTTTATTAAAGGGCCTCTGCAAACCTTCATAAGTTAAGTTGTAATTTAAATAACTCAACTAATGAAGCTGTTTTTGAAAAACAAAGTTCATACGTTTGATTTTATTATATTTATTCGTAGATATTCGTAGATTTATTCGTAGATATAAAGATTTATTCAGATTTATAAGCATGTTCCTATGTTAAATTTGTGCTTGCATTTCCGCTTTTACTACATTAATGTGACACTGTTTTTATTCGCAGCTATTTCCATCAATGTATTGTGAAAAGATCCTCTTATCTCTCTAAATGCATCTTTAAGCTTAAGAAATCTTGTTTTAAACTTGCTTTTGTAAAGCGTTGAAGATGTAATGGAAGATGAAGATTTCAGACATGAATAATTCACAAAGAAATGGGAAATACGAATAGCAAACAAGTATAACCTTCATATTTTCTTTCGTTTTTTCTTTTATTTTATAAGCATTTTTCTACAGTTCATTTTATAGAATTTTATATTTTTTTAAAGAAAACTTCCTATTAGTAGTGAGTAACATTCAAAACTTTAGTTATTTCTGAGCTCAAGCTAATCAATTCACTAAATATGAGACAAAAAGTAATTTTAGAGTGATGTAGATCGCACATTACATTGCCCCAAAAGTAAGGTTGTGATTTGGGGAAACCTAAACTCTTTCTTTAACTAATTTTACGATTTATATTGGCGTGCTTCGTTTCTGTTAATTAATGCACTTATGTATTTAAAAACAGAATGTAAAAATTAGAATATGTGTTAGAAATTAGCAGAATGTATTACATTTTACGAGCAAGATTGTTTAAGAAACGGCGTTCAACCGTCGTGTAAAGTTACAATCTATATAGAAAATCGAAGACAGTAACTGTACCTAAAATTACATGTCAGTAATAAATAATTTCAGTTAAATATTTAAAAAAAAACTGTCTAATTTTCTTTATTTAAGCTCACGCTTTATTTTATAATATGTCTTTGAACTGAAGTAAACCGTGTGTAAAGAGAACTGATTTTTTTCTTGAAAACGCGTTAAATTAAAATCCGCTTAAAAACGGATCTTGAGAGTAGATCCAATTAATTTTCAAATGAAAAATTAAAGTATTTACCATGCTGTCAGACCAGCCATTTTTAATGCTGATTTCTAAATTCTCTATTTGCATGGTGAGTATTATACTCTTTGAGTTTGGAGTTTCTTCTGCATGTACGAAAGCTGCCTAAAGAGTTTCCGACCTTAATTTTTATGTCCATGGCAACTCAAATCAACCAAAGTGGGAAGAACTTGCTTAGGTATCACTTGATAACTAACAATCAAAATTTCAGCTGTTTTGGACTCGAACGTTTTGTTTGACTCTTACGTTTGAGTTGATGTGACCTTTTCCGCAAAAATGGAAAAATCGAGTATCGTGCTGTCATTAGATATTTGTTTTTGAAAAGTAATACGCCTATCTGATTAAAGAGGAATTGGACACAGTGTACGGGGACTTTGCACCATCATTTACAACTGTGAAATTTTGGACAGTTGAATATAAACGTGGCCGTACCAGCTTGGGTGACAATGAAAGTTCAAGACCGCCATAAATTGCAACCACTTAGAAAACATCACTAAAATCCACCAGATGATGCTGGACAACCATTGAATCAAGGTTAGAGAGATAGCAGAGGCTCTGAGCATATCCAAAGAACGTATTTGACACTATTGAATCAAGATTTAGATATGCGCAAGCTGGCTGCACATTGAGTGCCGCTTTTGCACTTTACATCAAAAACGTGCCCGAATGAACATTTGCACGGTCTTTTGGCACAATAAGTCGGAGTTCCTTTGACTATTAATGACTGTAGATGAAACCTGGATTCATCATTACAGCCCAGAAACAGAAACACAGTCAAAACAGTGGACTGCAAAGGGAGAATTGGCTCTAAAAATGGCAAAAGAACTCTTAATTTTGCTGGGAAAATGATGGCAACAGTTTTCTGGGAGAGTCATGGGATTGTCTCTATAGATTATCTTGAAAAGGGAAAAGCATTACCGGAGTATACTACGCAACGTTACTTGACAAACTCAAGGCAGAAATTGCGGATTAACGGCCAAATTTGCAAAAGAAAAAAAATGTTTCGCCAACAACAATGCTCCATCTCACATCTCAGTGGTTGCAATGGAGAAAATCCAGGAATTAGGGCTTGGACTGCTTGACCACCCTTCCTATACGCCAGACCTGGCATCAAGTGACTTTGTTTTGCTTCTTAAGCTCTTAAGCTAAAGAAGAGTGGAAGACAAAGAGTTTCATCAAATGAAAAGACATTGCAAAGAAAGATTCCACTTATTATTTGGGCAGGTTAAAAGGATGGGAGAATCGCTGGAAAAATGTGTAAACTTAAAATCATGTCGAAAAATAAAGGTAATTTTGGAGAAATAATATCTTTTTTCTTTGTTACGTCAGAAATGTTTCAGACTCCCTACGTAGAAATTGTTTGGAAAAAAGGATATACATTTTTTCTAAGATTTTTCAGGAATTTTTTTTTCTCGAAAATGAAGAAACACCATTTTGTTACCAAAGTGAAAAACTAACATGTCTGCAATTTTTCATATTTTAACCACGTACAGTAAAAATCCTAATTAACTTAACCAGCTGCAAACTTGTTGTCTGACAAAGGGTTGAATATGGGTATGTGTAGAATTTTCTAATTATTACTTACACCTAATCTTTAGTCTTTGTCATAGCTTAAGAATTCCAGAATCGTTTCCAGTTTATTAAAATTCTGTATTTTTGGAAAGACATCTTGAAAAAGGTATCGTGATATTTTGGAAACGAAATGATCTAAGAAAAATTATGTACAATAAAATTTCTGCAATTTTATTGTTTCGATACATATGACCGAAAACTGTTGAATACCGGTAGTTCAGTCCGGTGCTCAAGCCCTGGTGAACGGCCTAGCTGCATATGGTATTTGTGGTTTTTCCCATGTGAAACGTCGATACGAGCCAGTTTTCATTAAAAAGTTCTCCACGGAGCATTCCTCCCTTTCCGTGTTTTAGTGCCTAATGACGGAGCACGTACAAAATAATAATAATTAAAATATAATAATGCGTGTGATCATAACGTATTACTCAGTATTTTTGCCTTGAACGTAATATGGAAAGTATGCTAATGCTTCATGCTTTCGTGAGTTTCTAGTAGCATACGTTGCCTGGCTTTAAAGAACTAAATTTAGGTCTGATAAATTAGATGATTTTATGCCAGAATCTATTTTCTGATGCAGAATCACGTAAAAATGGCAAGAATATGACTGTTCCGTTTTATCGTTTTCTTTGGTAGCTGCAGTGCTTTCCTGACTGTCCATAGTACTACAAATGAAAGCAGTTATACTAAAAATGAGAAAATTAAAAGGCGTGTGTAGAGTATTATTTTGGTCTTATTAATTAGCTTGCATTAGAACAGCCGAAGATTTAATTTTAACTGCTTAAGTTCAGAATCATGGTTGTAAAATTGTTAGATTTAAGCAGTTTGGGAAATGCAATACTTGTGGTCAACCAGCTGCAGAGACCTGACAAACGCTCTGACCTGCAGTTGCTCAGACCTGACAAATAATTGGCAAATGCATTTTTTAATTTTCTGAAAATCATCCAATATGCGATGAAATTTTTTTAAGTGATTTCAATTCTTTTTTTTGTTCGCTGATGTGCCGCCAGTTGAAAAGATTGTATTTTTTCCCTGTCCTGGTAGGAATGTCACTTGAAGATAAAACGTTTTTAAACATAATACTAACGCAAATATAAATCATTTAGATACTCTTCTGTTATCAGGACCAGATTAAGAAATGTATCTGCATATGCATATATGTATGGATACATATATATGTGTGCATAGATTCACATATATACGCACATACACGCATACATACGCGCATACATACGTACTCAGACGGTATAGTGGTTAGGGGAGACTGACTGCGATGCCGAAGGGCCCGGGTTCGAATCTCGAAGAAGGCATGTAAGTAAAATTGTTTGTCCTATCATAGGAGGCAGTGTAGGTAGCCACCTATAGGTGCCTCCACAATGAAATGGCCACCACTTCTGGCTTTAGTAGTGGACAATGCCGTTATAGGCAAGTGATCGCCATTGGGGGGCATTTCTGAATCCGGTTTCAGTAACAAAAGAGTACCATAATTTAATCTAAAAGAGAATAAAGGACAATAAAAGTCCTATGAATTTATTCAACATAGTTGTCAAAACAATGAATAAAATTCATAAAATCCTTTTTTACTTCCTTTTTGTCGGTGAACTCTGTTTATTAATTAGCAGTTAGTTTTGTATGTAATTATCTTTATTTCCGACTTCCTTTACCAAATTTGTAGTTATTTGTCAATCTGTAATTCTACGCACAAATAAAAGTAATGTTATTACTTCGGCTTTGGAAATCCAAACTAGGAAGTAGAAAAAAGGTGAAGTACGCTTAATTATCTTTGGAGTCATATTTCACTTTGAACTGTTGTGTTTTTTTCTGTACATGAATTTTTTTGTTTGATAATTAGGAAATGAAAAGTACTAAAAGAAAAATAGTTAATGAGATAATAACATCGTTAATGATCAGAAGCCCTCCAAGCTACTTGGTTTTTTAAGCAAGAATTTATATTAGCAATCTCAATGAAAGGGTTGCTGAGTGTCTCTTTTCTAATATTCTAATGGCGTTTTGAGAGTATATACTGTAATTCGATTCGAAACAGTAAGAATGATATGAATTTTATTGTATTTTGCATTTAATTTTTTAACATTTAACATTTTAGTTTCAAAGGTCAAACTACAATTTCAAAGGATACGTTCGCCCAAACAGGTAAAATTGAATTTCTGTTGCCGTAAAATACAATGTGAGAAAAAAACAATGGCAGCAGCTTGATTTAGTTGCAGTTGTTTGATTCATCAGATTAAACTTTAGGGAATAAATTCTAGAACAATTTTATTACTTTTAATAGCTATTATGCTTCTGAACACATTACGACGCATGTGACAGATTTCCTTTAAATAATTTCGTTACAATAATGATAATTCGTAAAATTTTGAGCAATGTAAACATTTTTTAAAACCCTAATTAGGAATATGCTGTATTTGTTGAAAATCTTTACGCATTACTCTGTCGACCATCGACCAACATTAGTAATTTTCCATTTTACGTAATTTATACATTTATCGCACTCTTGCAATTGTACTCATCAAATCTGATGTCTGTTAGTTCGTACTTCATAGGTAAATGTTATTCATGACTAAACTCGAAAGTAATTTTTTTTGTTATAGCTGTGTGCAATATCTTATAAATCAAAAAATTAACTAATAACACTAATGCACAATTCAGAAACTCGTAATTTAGAAAATTAAATATTTTTTTCTGGAGCGTGAATACGACGCACGTGCGTTTACATAAATTTACGTATTTTTACATATGCTTTAATAAATCCATACTTCATGCCGTAGAAATGTACGTTAAAATATTAACATACCATTCATTCATGATAAACTGACATGGAAACGTTACAATGTTTTCAAAGAAATTACTAAATTTTCAGTTATTTCCCATAGGACTGACACCTACTTTCGAGTTACTACTACTACTTTAGAGGAATCAATCTGAGGGAAGTTCACAGAAAGTTCGCACATTGTAAGTTCCTAAATACATCAAGCTTGTAAAATAGAACTGAATTGCAAAACGTCAGCCAAACGCTAGCTTTACTTTCAAGACATTCTTCATCTAATGAGATAATTAGTGAGCTCAAACATGATAGTCCGTGAGGAATGTAGATCTACGCAATAAAAATTCCTTTCTTTAAAATGCAAGATTCCATTTACATACTTCTGCACACTTATAGAACCTTATTAAATTTGCTGTTCGGTGGCTCCATTTAATCTAACATCTCTTCAGACAAGGGAAATATGTAATGAAACCAGATCTTTCTCAAATATTCTGTAAAGGTTCAGTTTCTCTCAGGACAAACGTAAGTTGAAATCGCTATATAAAATAAATCTAAAACTGAGCAAAAGTTTTTTTTTCTTTTTTTCGCTTGGGAAATAAGAACCTTGGTCACTCTCAGATACGGTAGAGGTTTATTCAAACTATAAGACATTTACGTTTTATGCTTTGCTTAATTTCAAATTCTGCATTAGCGTGTTCTTCTTTCAACAAGTTCATACCAAATTTGTTTTCAAATTTAACTGGGAAAGAATTTGGTATGACCTAATGATAATTGTGAGCCTTTTTGAATATCTGGGTGATTTTTCTTTTGGAAATATCAAGTTAAAAATTAAAATGGAAGAAAGGGGACACATTAACTGACTGAGGAAACATAAACCTTAAATGTGCAACGGAATAACTTTGACCTTTAAAATTACGGGCATGTTTCAGATTATTGCAAGTTCTGTTTCAGTCCACTTCAGATAAGTAAATAACGCAAAAAAAGGGGTTTAAATTTTCGTTTCTCCAATATATATGTAATAATAATATTCCATAGTCAAAAGTACATATAAAACCCTAAATTAAATTTCGTCTTTTATTTTTGTTTATTCCTCAATCACAATTCTAAACGCATGTTCTTTTCATTTTAATGGCGACGATCTCTTATTCGAAAGTACGTGGAATTAAATCTACAGCCCCGTAGTCAAATTGATTTTCCCGCTTTTTTTACACGTACAGTTATTGAATGTTCTGGAAATATTTAAAGCAAACTGGATTGGCTGAGTAGGTTGACGTCATTCCTTGGAAGCTCCGCCTTTCCAGTAATTATAAAAGAACTCGCAAAGGAACATCGGGCGGTCTTTTCATTAATGTAATGATGGAATAAGCATATCTTCGAAGATAAATTTTAACACAGCTGTTTTTCAAGAAGAATAATAAATGGATTCTTTTTGTTATCATCGTTTGTTACTTTGAGCTACGACTACATCACATCATCATGGCACATCACATATATATATATAAATTGTATTTGTTACTTACAAATTATAGTAAATTAAGAAATAATTATCATCTTTCTTACCTTTTATACGCTGATTTAACACTCTCAGCAGCACACCCTTTTCAATCTGCTCATGAAAATCAGTATTTCTTGATTCAATTGTTCCTTGGTCCAGCTAAATACAGAAGTACCTTTGCTCCATCCGGAGTTATCCTAATTGGAGCCCATCACCAATCTATAATTGAGACCACTGTGTACCTAAACTAAAACCCCACTGATTTCAGATGGCTTTGTAAAGTTCTGTCATACGGTCTTGATTTTGGAACTCATAATATTCTAGGCAATATGTTTTTAGCAGTATTTAATGCTAAAACATGACATAAGTTAACTTGCTTCTGTCAGGGGGTTGCAGCCGAAAACATCGCGGACGAAAATGCCGCGGAGAAAGAACGCAAAGCGAAAACGACGTGGTACAAAACATCGTGGGAGAAAATAAAGCAAAGAGAAAACATCGCAGTTCTAAAACATCGTGGTACAAAATATTGTGGTTGAAAATAAAGCGATTCAGAAACTTTGCAGTTTAAAAAACATCGTCTTTGAAAATATCGTGGTAAAAAATAAAGTACCTACAAACCATCGCATGACGATAACATCGCACGCATGCATTTTTCAGGTTTTAAAAGCTGTTAATAGATATTCGCATAAAGATTGGGAGCACAAAAGGAAAGAGGGATATTTTAATCTCTGCATTTCATATTTTTGAATGAAGTAATAGGTTTTTGTCGAAAACGTAAGAAGGAAACTTAAGTACTTAAAAATTGAAAATGAGTAGAAAATTAATGCGAATTATAACACTTAATCGAATTTTAAATTTACATAGTTAATTAACAAAGGTCATTAATAAATTTAACTTTTTTATAAAATTTTAGTAATGATTAAAAAAAGTCTGCGGATTAAAGAAAAGGTCGGCGTTTAAATTTTCTGAGTATAATTTTAAATTTTAGTCTTCCAATAACTGATGTAAAAACGAGCTAGTTTCCATTAGTGTTCTGCTGCGGATCTGGATACCAGTGCCCTAGCAGTAAAGTCGCTAATACTGGTATTTCGATCAGGCGAACAAGCTGGTTGCATGAGATTTTCGTGTTTTTCCTAACATATAACGTGAATATATGCGAGTTCCTGAAAAAGTACTCTACGAAGGCATCACTCCTTGTAAGCAGATAGCTTCAGTGCACTTTGGCATAATGCAATAAATCAAATCCCATACTGACATATTATGTAATTGACTTTCCTCATAACTAGCAAATCGACTTCCAAATAATTGATTAAACGCTATATTAAAGACTATGAATAAAATAAAACAAAACAAGGTATACTTTTCACTTAAACAATATCAAATTAACACACGTGAAAGAAAATAATTTGATAATTAACTAAGCAATTTACCTCATACAGATATTTATCTTCCTTTTTCTAAACATTTTTAGACTGTATTTTTCATGAAAAATCAGTGAAACTTTATAAAAAAAAATTTAATTTATTAATGACTATGCAAATTTAGAATTCTTTTAAGTGCTATAAATGCGTTAATTTTCTACTCTTTTTCAAGATTTAAATATTTAAGTTTCCTTCTTACCTTTTCAATAAAAATTTATTAATTCATTCAGAAATATGAAATATAGAAGTAAAAATATCCCTTCTTTCCTTCTTGCGCTCCTAAACCATTATGCGGATATGCGTTTACAACTTTTTAATCCTGAAAAATGCATGTGCGCGATGTTATCGTCATGCGATGGTTTTGTAGGTACTTTTTTTTTACCACGCTATTATCGATGGCGATGCTTTTAAAATGCGAAGTTTTTGAATCGCTTTATTTTTTACCACGATGTTTTAGAACTGCGATGTTTTTCTCTCTGTTTTATTTTCTGCCACGATGTTTTAGAACTGCGATGTTTTTCTCTCTTTGCTTTAGTTTCTGCCACGATGTTTTAGAACTGCGATGTTTTTCTCTCTTTGCTTTACTTTCTGCCACGATGTTTTAGAACTGCGATGTTTTTCTCTCTTTGCTTTATCTTCTGCCACGATGTTTTGTACCACTACGTTTTCGCCTTGCGTTGTTTTCACCGCGACGTTTTCGTCTGCGATGTTTTTTCCGCAATGTTTTTGGTGGACATTATCAGAGGTAATGCACTGCTTTACATTGCATGTCTGACCTTGCTGCTTACACCAGAATTTTTTTTTACTTGCCTACTAACTCTTAATTGACTTGTCTTATCAAAAAAGACAACAGATTCATCAGCATAGTTTCTTATCTTTAAATTATAGTCTTCTTTCAGCTGATGACGTAGTCTAAACTAAGAGCAGGTTCTTTCTCAGCAGGACTATTCCAAACCAGATTTTTGATGCTTCTATAAGAAATTATAATCCATAAGAAAGCTAAATGAAATTTTGTGAAGATCAATTGTCCTAATTAAGATTATAAGGCAATCTTTCCAAATATGATCTTTTTTCTGGTTAACCATAGTATTATTTTAATGCAGTATTTAAATGAATAATATTTAACAAAATTAAGTTCGTGTATTAAAAACTGCGTTTGATGGAATTATTGGAATTAGAAACTGCGTTGCGTATATATATATATATATATATAGGTGTTTACCCATTTTTAAAACGACTTGGATAAATCTTTAAGACAATCAAATGCTCAATTGCTTTGGAATTAAAAAAAATGGCAATTAGTTATTATTTGAATGAAAAGTATCAAAATATCGTGTGTTACTTTTAAATTTTTTCATCTTTCAAAATATTGCATGCAAACAAGGGGAGAAATAAAGGAAAAGTTTTTGCTTTTTCCAAAGATAAATATTCCATAATTCAAATATATGTGAAATGCATGTTATTAAAATTTCTAAGCAGTATTATTAATCAGAAAGGGAAAACGCACATCATACTTCTAAAAGGAAAGCAGTCTCCAAGTAAATTCCTGAAAAAAAGGTGCGTATGGTTTCTATTGTTTCTAAAGGGAAATCTTTTGTGACAAGGCAAAATTTTCCGACGTTGAAATCAATTGTAGTCTTTATTTGTAACTACAATAAATGAAAAAATATAAAATTAGTAAAAACAACAAAAAAAATCTGAAAGATTTCAGATTTTAAATTACGTCCAAAGGCGCGTTTTTTTAACGTTTCGTGTGCTACCTTTTTTTTATTAAATATCATGTACTACGTACTCAAACCATAAAATTCAGTTCAAAATCAATATCGCAAAATTATTTTAAAATGAACATATCTTTAGAATTTCCGTAATTCTCGTGCGCTGGAGATAAAAATGTTTTTTTTCCTCCTTACAGTGTTGCCATTGCTCGCTTAGAAATCGGTGAGTTTCTTAATCAAAAATTTGTTAAAATGTTACAAAATATGAAACTGAAAGTAAACCAAATTCCAACTTCCAAATTTGGGTTTCCAGATGCCTATATTCGGGTGGAGAATTACGTTATCCAAAATTTGATGACTCTAGGTACCGTTATTTTATAACAGTGCGAGAAATATACATACATTTAAGCAGATTCTTCATTATTTAATTTCTTTAGGTATAATACAGGGTGATAATATGTGGTGGCAACAATTTGAAAAGGGAAACGCCACAAAATGCCAAAACGAAATTAATAACCCTTCTGGGCTAAAAATGTACATTAAATCTCGCCAGAGCGAAGTCGAGAAGTGTTATGAAATAATCCACCAAAAAAATATAGCTACAGCGAATTACCTGTAGTGTGTAAAAAATTCAAATACTGCTCTAATTTTAGTTTAGAGGCTAGTAAAGGGGATAGCATTTTTTATTAAGCAGAACTTCTTTGCAATATTTGCAAAATTTTGTTTACAGTTCACATTTAGAAAAACAACAAATTTGAATAAAAATTTCAAAAATTTAAATCTGAAAACTTCAGATTAAAGTTTAACAAATTAAAAAATTTATCGTTGCGGTTTAAAATCCTTAAAAAACTTAATAAATAAAAAAAAATCTGAAAGATTTCAGATTTTAAATTACGTCCAAAGGCGCGTTTTTTTAACGTTTCGTGTGCTACCTTTTTTTATTAAATATCATGTACTACGTACTCAAACCATAAAATTCAGTTCAAAATCAATATCGCAAAATCATTTTAAAATGAACATATCTTTAGAATTTCCGTAAGTCTCGTGCGCTGGAGATAAAAATGTTTTTCTTTTTCCGTACAGTGTTGCCATTGCTCGCTTTGAAATCATTTAGTTTGTTAATCAGAAATTCGTTGAAATGTTACAAAACATAAAATCGATAATAAAGCAAATTTCAAATTCAAAATTAGGGCTTCCAGATGCCCATATTCGCAGTAGGATTACGTCATTCAAAATTCGATGGCTCTAGGTTTTATCACAATGCGAGAAACATGCATACATTTATGCAGATTTTTCATTTTTTAAAATTTAACGCAGAGCGATAACATTTAGTGGCAACAATTTGAAAAGTGAAACGGGCATTCAGAGTGAATCGACGCAAAATCGCAAAACGAAAGTAATAGTCTTTCGGGACTAAATCCCTTTGGACTAATAATAAACCAAGATTTATAAGTTAAAAAATCTGAAAAGATGCAATGTTCACCCACCTTTGCCGAAAAGGTTTATAGAAACCTGTATGAAAACTGCTCAAAAGAAGATAAATGGAAATATTATATTGGGATATTTGATGAAGCATGGGTTTACAAAACGCGGTTTATTTATTAGCGAAAACCAAGAGAAGAAAAAATGTAAAAACCTGTTTTCATCAATACGAAGAAAGTTTCTGTAAAGGGATTGAGATTGTCGCAGAATTCTCTTACAATGAGAAATTAAAAATTAGAAGAATGGGAAAAATGTTTTAATCAAATCAGCTTATTATTAAAAGAGAGTTATGCCTGATATTTATACAATGAATTCTATTTCTTTATCCTGTAGAGACATTAAGTATTTTTGAAAGTAGGAGAGATGAAAAATGAGCAGTGCCCTCGCCGGGACCCGAACCGCAGACTTCTCGAATACGCGATAAGCGTTCTGACCACTACACCACGAAAGTGGGAGAAATACCTTATAATCCCACTGACTTTTAAAGGTGGAATTTTCAAAAAGTGGAACAATATCTTTCAAGATTGGAACAAGTCATATAACAAATCAATTCGAAAACTACCACTGCGTTCCTTAAAAAATAAAGACTGATAGGGGTATTGCATATATACGTTTTCAACGAATTCCTGCATCCCCTGACGTTAGACTGTTGTGTTTTTTTTCTTTTGACTGTTGTGTCTTGAAATGAGCTCTAAGCGCAAGGTCACCACCATTGATGGACTTTAGAAAATAATGGAAATAGTAACTGAAACTTTCTGAAAAGACTCTCTGTCATGGAAATCGCTACACAATGAAAGAGTCCGGAAAACAGGTATTACACTCATGTCCATAAATTAAGGATAATTCCGAGTCACGTGGAAATCGAACTCTAAAATAAATATATCACCTGTAAAATCACTACACACATCTTATCATATTAGTTATATACACACATCTTATCATTTTATTAAGAATCATATGCAAATTTCAAGAAGTAACCAGATGACACCGATGGTACGCCACAATGACGAGAGTGTAAGAGAGTGATATATAAGGAATACAGGCAAAGAAGTAAATTTGTTCGCAGGCGCTTTATAAGCAATTCAGTGCAATAACCGAATAGTTATGACACAAAGGACGCATTTGGATGATTTTTTACGTGGTAGAATTATCGGCCGTCTGGAATGTGAGCGTACCCAACTGGAAGTATCAGACGAACTTGGAATTGCCCAGAGTGTCATCTCCAGGCTTTGGCAACGATTCCAAGATAATGGTAATGTGAGTAGACGTTACAGCACAGGTCGTCTCGGAGTTACAACACCGAATGAGGACCGGTATTTGGCAGTTACTGCCAAAAGAAATGGGGGGAGCACAGCCTCAGATCTGTCTCGTCACCTCTCTTCAGCCATTGTTTCAAGGCAGACCGTGTACAGACGTTTAGGGCAGATTGGTCTATATGCTCGTAGACCAGTCAGATGCGTTCCGCTTACTGCAACTCACTGTCGCCTTCGGTTAGCCTCGAGTAGAGAGCATGAACTATGGACACCGCAACAGTGGGCTTGTGCCATGTTTTCCGACGAGTCCAGGTTTAGCTTGCAGTCTCATTCTCGCCGGACTTTCATATGGAGAGCTCCAGGTACCCGTTACCACCAAGAAAACATCATTGAACGATACCGTTACGGTGGTGCAGGAGTGCTCGTTTGGGGTGAAATTATTCTGGGTTCCAGAACTGACTGCATGTTCAAATTGGAACCATGAGAAGCCAAATCTATCGGGACGTCATTCGGAAACAACATGTACGTTTGTTTCGGGGCGTCATGGGCGCACAATTTGTGTTTATGGATGACAACGCCCGTCCTCATCGTGCAAACATCGTAAGCGAATGCCTTCAGTCGTAGAATATCACCCGTATGGACTGGCCAGCATTCTCACCGGATTTGAATCCAATAGAGCACGTTTGGGACATGCTTGGCCGATGAGTTGCAGCCCGGCAACCTCCTCCTACATGTCTACCGGAACTTCGGAGAGCATTGCTTTTTGAGTGGTGTAATATCCCCCAAGATCAGGTCGATAATTTGATACTCAGCATGCCTAGGCGTTGTACGGATTGCATTGCATCGTCTGGGAGACATACAATGTATTAACAATCATGCCAACCGTGTAATATTGATTTTTTGTAAATAGATGTTTTTTTGCAATTTGCTCCAGGGAGAAGAAATCGCTAATGTTTTTAATAATATTAAACATATAGCATCTTTTTTTGCTCTTTACCTCTTCTTTAATAAATAAGCTTTACAAATAAGTCAAATTTGTTTTGCTTCTAACTCTTCCTTTGTCTGATTTTGCATTATCCTTAATTTATGAACATGAGCGTAGATCGAACATATAAAAATAACAATCTCTACTTTAAATTAAATGGCTCCAAAATCATTCTAAAAATGTGTAAACACTATTTGTGTTTAAACACTATACGAGCATAAATAAATTTTAGGACAGGTTAATAGTTATTATTTATTTTGACTAACTCTGACATACGAGCACAAAGCAAGAGAATTTTAGTTTATTTTGTTTAATTTTATTTTAAAATAAAATTACATTTACACTATTGATATTTTATTTCAAATGTTGATATGTTATTTTCAAATAAAATTACATTTATACTATTGATATTTTATTTCAAATGTTGATATGTTATTTTCAAATAAAATTACTACTTATAATTTGAAACGACACACAGTACGTTTTATTACACAAAATAAATTTTCATTTTGTAAAATAAAATGCAATTTCTGCAACAGGCATTACAGCCGGGCACACTGAAACTAGGTAAAAAATTATAATGGAGTGAAATCTTTCATAGAGGCATACGAGACCATACATCTGGGAAAACAATGTTTGTATTTTTCGAAATTGAAGTTTTCCGTTATTCTAAATAGAAAAATAATATTCTTTAGGAATAAGGAGATAAAAAATGAATAAACTGATTTGAAATTACCTAAGAAAGCAGGAATATATACATTTTAAAATTTCGTTTGAAATACCTGAGCCTCTTGTAATGCTAGCTGAACAAGAATTCTTTGAAAACTATGCAAATTACTTTTAGATACCTAATTTTATGTAAAATCTAATATTTCATGCTATAGATTTTACTCTAAAGCTATTAAAATTCGTTTATGCATAGAAAAGTTAAAATGCCCAAAATATCTGAAACTTAAAAGCACAAGATTACTTTAAAATTATTCCTTGGTCTATCAAAATAACTGAAGTAGAGAATCTTTTAGATCAGATCACATAAAAAATGTGAAAGAAAAAATTCTCATTAAAATCATTCAACCATGAAAAAGATTCTTTTAGATTTGTTTCATATATCTCTAGCTTCCCTATCTGCACTACCGGGAAGAAGAAAATGAAACCCCACATGACGTATATTTACTACCATCTTTCAGAAAATTTTGGATAGAAGATACATATAAAAAATAAGTGAATAAATAGAGGGAAGAAAAGGATATGAAAGAAAAAATATAGTTTGAGATGTTCATCTCTATGGAATTTTCTTAGTCAAAACGTGAAATCTCCCACGAATGAATTTCAGCTCAAATTTTTTGTCAATAACAACTGTTGAATTAATTTATTATGTTAATAATTTTTAGTTTAGTGAACGTTACTTCGATACACGAAAAGTGCAGAACTGAAGAGAGAGAAAAAAAATTAGGAAATAAAAGAAAATATCACACTGTATGATTCTCATTGAATGTACTTTGCTTTTGTTTGCATATTTTGCTCGGGACAAAAATTTAAAGTTATTATCTTAGCCTGAGAGAATAAAAATAATAATTGTAATTTAAATTTGGAATTGTAGCTAACCAAGATTTAATGCTTGTTTCGGAATGTTAATGTTTACTGTACTGTTTTAAGAAGGTCAGCAGTTAAAATGCATTTTTCAGTACAGGTTGAGTGAAAAGCACGAAGGTACTGTGCAACCATTGCAGTAGCACAATGCAACCGTTTTAGTAATTAAAAATGAAATTTAACGCGGAGATTAATAGTAAGCACTACCTGTTGGTAACATTAGCAACACAGCTATCTTTTTTAAGGCTACAATCGGCCACCCAGATCAGTGTGGTGGGTAACGTAGTCAGTTGTAGTATCTTTCGTCTCGAGTCAGAATCTTAGAGAAAGCGTTGACGTTTGTAAATGTATTATATATTGGTCGCAGGGAAGCACTTAGAACACTGCCAGAACAAAAGTACTTTCAAGGGGTTTATTAAAAAGTAAACAGGCATAAGGAGGTCGTTGAATCCAGTGCAGAGGTTCTTCGTCTTCAAAATGCGCACGTTATGCAACATCATAATCCACCTTCCAAGTGCTATCGGATTTTCCGCGTCTGCCAGTGAAGTGAAGAGAGCAGCCAGCACGCCTGACCATAAAGTGGCCTTATGATATAAAATCGGCTGTCCCGAGTGTAAAAAAAGAAAAGGCAAAATTATATAAACATGTTAATACTACTACACGCACACTTAGAAGGATGCTCCCACCAGCTTCCTATATCTTCACGTATGTAATGAAGTAATGCGTAAGTCTCCACGCAGTGTTGTCCATTTTGAGAGTTGCTCTAATTGCTGCAGTGTTTAGAGTAGGCGTATTAATTAAGTAATGCACAGGTATATTAATAACCGTTAAATAATGCACAAGTAAAGATATGATTAAGTGATGCACGTGTCTCCACATAGTGCTGTCCATTTTGACAGTTGCTGCAGAAGTACAGAATTTTGGAGCTTGTATTTCTGCAAATATGAATGAAACCTGTCGCGACCCGTTATGTGATTGCAATCAAAATTGTGATATATTAATTCTTTTTTCTGCTTCATAAATTTCATATTTCTTTGCATTTTTCTGAAACTTCCCACTTGTGCATCTATTTTTCAGTAATATAGTGTTTCATTGCGGTCACGACACTTTTTGTTGATCTCTGCAGCTCAATTATGTGAATATCTGTTATTTCTGTAGCTTCTTTTGCTATCGTGTCCGTCCTTTCATTGCCGACGTGACCCACGTTTGTACTTTCCCAGTTAAATATTTTTTCATATTTCTTAACCAATTCCTGAAAAAGATCCTTAATTTGTATTATTAGCTCGTTGAGCAGGGTGAGTGGTAGTTTGTAAAGCAGAGAGACAGTCTGAGCATATAGCAGGTCTACGTCTACTATGAAGTGTCCTTTTAATGTATTTCAATGATGTTAGCAGAGCAAGAGCTTCCAACTGAAAAACTAAATGACAATAGTTTAATCTATATTTTTCACTGGCAATTTCCAATTCGTAGTTATAAGCGGCAAAGGCAAGTATAGTATTATCTTCCACTACCGACCTTCTTATACAATATGACGATTTCACCAATGTGAGAAATATTTTTTGAAATGGTCTAGCAATCCTGTTAGCTCGAGGGATTTTACTCAAGTCATATTTCTGAAAGGTACAGAGGATCACGATATTGCCATCATACCAATGAGGGTCATGATTTAAAATCAGCAATAACTGACCTTAATAAAGTTGCATCACTGAACACACGCTCTGACGTCATTCGATTTAACGTACTGACTCGTGGAGAAGCTCAAATTTCCTACCCTCACTCCTGAGTGAACGAGAGTTGTCGCAGCTTTTTTTGTTCCTTCGGTAGCAGATAGAAGGAGGTAACCGTCAGAGAAGAACGTAGGCAAGAGTCGACGAAAGTAAATTCGCCATTTTTGTTTACGGCCGTTTTGGACAGTATCCTACGCATTTCCTTATTTCCGTTCCAGCATTACACGCATTTCCATTACAGCCGCTTTGGGGGGCATGATACATTCATGATTCATGATCACCATGATTCATGATTGCGATGATATTCAAGAAGGGAGTTACAATGAGTGGATATTTGGATATGTAGATCAAGATCCTATGATAATTTGAACCTACGGTTATAATGATATATAATACTCAAGGAGAGGAACATGGAGTAGATATAGGCAAATGCAGCAGTACTTGGAAAAACAGAGTGTCATTAACGATAAATCGTAATCTCATTTATAGTTTCTTGTGTCCATTTTACTTAAGGATGTAATTCATTTTCTCAGCACACCTGGATTCATTAAGTCTCATTTGTTGTTTCTGAGGTTATTTTTTTTTCTTTTAAGTAATTCCTCCCGTAGCAATCCATAATAATTTTTAATCGCACACCCCTGAGAGGCTACTAGTGTGAGAATGTGGCGATTATTGCAGATAATTACTTTGTGGAATCAAATACATATCCATAATAATTATCAACAAGTGTTCATCTCCCTCTGCGAAACTGCTGATTTCAAAATAACCAACTATATTTCGCTGACTCGGAAGGTGTTTTTGCAAACGATTCTAAGATGATCGGAGACAGAAGTAGCTATTTTATCCAATTATAGTACATGGACGGTCCCTACAAGAATGGAAAAGAAAACTGGATTAGTTTAACTCAGGTCTCACGCACAGTTCATGCCACTGAAGACAACCATTAAAATATTTAACTTTCTAGTTGAGAAGTCCTTCACTTCCGAATAACGGTTTTAATTTCTACCCAGCAGAACATTACAACGACGAAGCACTGAAATGAAGACATTTATTAAAACCAAAAGCGAAAATACGTATACATGAAAGCAATTTTTCTACATATTTTTACACTTTTTTCAGCTCGGCTTTTCCATTCGAAAGCATTTAACTACATAATATTATATTACACCATCGAATTTATTCCCCTTCCCCGTTACATTTTACCAGTCGCCCGCGCAGAAGAACGAATCTTCGAGAACATGGAAGACTCCGAAACAAATTGCGTTCTTTTCGTTTAATCGAATTTGAGACATGAAAAAAGCGAAAGCACTTAGGCCGCTTCCATTAAAAGCAAGAAATATGCCGAAGATGCCCCCGTAATGAAATCAAGTCATTCATAATGGCCGACATGTTAGATAGGCTTTGAGTGCCTTGCTGCCAGCCTTCTCTACCCCTCGGCGGTGCTTACGTTAAATTAATATACCATCCCGCTACTAAGATAAAATTGCGTCTATTTCGAATCAGCCTGCAACTAAGCGGCACAGATCAAAAAGTCCAAAATTTAGTCTTTTGCAACGAGACTCAAGAAGAGCTATTTCAGAGCACTTACGCCACTCCTGACCTAAATTCAGTGTAGGTATCGAGGGCAATGAAAGATTCGACGCTGCTAGTTCTAACAAAATAATACGTTGCTAATTCTAATACTGCTAAACAGTATTTTGTCATAGTGCAACTTCCCACTTCTTGACAAAAGTTCATTGCAATTAACATATTACTAGAAAAATAGTTAAAACACTGCTCTAAAGAGGATACAGAAATCTTTTTACAGGAAGCCTCCTGAGAGTTAGCAGAGACCTAAAAGTCACGAACTCAGTCTTTAACTGGTCACATGCTATTCCGTAGTTATTTGTGAGAAACAAATCGAACATTCTTATTGATTTTCCTGAAAACATTAACGTTAAGACTCACACCGATTGAGAATTCATAACATTGTATTTGCATTCTCATTTTTGTTGCATTTGTTCCTAGTTTTATCACTGTATCCATATCAGGTACAGCAAAGCTGCGGATCCCTGACCCTTACCTGAGTTTCACGAGTCACGTGTAGCCCTTTTGCCGGTTAAATCTGACTTTCATACAATAAACTATGTCTCGATCTCTAACATATAGATGCATTTTGAAACAGAAACAGACGATTTGTCACAACGTATCCAGAATGGTTCATTTCCAAGAAAGGCAGGTCATTTTTATTAATTTTTCAGCACAACTTTCGTACCAGAGTAATATGTTGCAGCTCGCTCTTTCTACATGAGACTCAAATTTACATAACCCTTTACGCTTCACCTGCAGTTGTACATGTCGAAACTACTGAATGAGTTTCTTCCCTTCCAACCCGCCTCCAGTATTACGCTTCCTTCATCTTTTTGATTCTTCCTGTCTTCGATCATTTTTACGCCTGGCACGTATTTAGAAGAAATGCGAGGAGCTAAACGAAGGACCGTATTGCGATCCGCTGCGTGACTAAGACAAATTTAAAGCAAGGTACTGTGAAATAATGTTGGAAAACCTTCATTACTTCAAAATGCCGCATTCTGAAGAATTCAAATTTGCCTCAAACTTTCAATTTGGAGTAATATGAATGAATATAGCCTATTTAACGTTATGCTGAAGATTACGGAAAATCAAAATAGAGCTTTTCATGTAGAACGAGACACAGTACACAGTTTACAAATATATGAATGTTTTGTCAGTCATGCATGAAACCATCCCAGAAATCTTCGTATGATTTCATTTAGGCATTACTGGAATTTTAGTACCGTTTAATGTCCTCGAGTAATATTTTAAAAATTCTAACAAATCTGTGATAGTAGGTAATATTTCTTTCTCACTATAACTGAATATTCTGATCATGTTTTTGGCTAACAATAAAAGCAAATAGAGTGGACTCATTTAATTTTGCTTCTAGGTATTCTAATGATCTTAGAACTTGTAACGTCAACTATATTTAGAATCGCAGAGGCCGACTCGTCTAGAATAATGCGAATGCTCTTGAAGTCTTCAATGTTCATACACATATTCTCTAGTATTCGAATTTCTCCTTAAGAAGAGACATTACTACGCAATTAGAAGCGATACTGTTTGGATTGTACTAAAGGCATCTTCTTCTGATACTGATTTTAAACATTGTAATTTTATAACATGTGATAAATACTGGCTTTAAACACATTTTTAAAGGAAAACCAAAAATGAATTTCTCATGAAAATGAGGGTAATGCAATCGTAGTTAAAGGCACAACAGAATTTTCAGAACTTACAATATTTCCCAATTTATTCTGCTGAACAATTTTAGACATTCTATTATTTATTACAAACTCCTTATCAGTAAGATTATTATTGATTTTATCCCGCTCATTCAAGAGTATTTTAACATTTTCTTTATTACTTAGATTAATAATACTATGAAAAATTCTGTCAAACGTATTTTGCGTGTTATTAAATTCAGCTTTTAACAATTCTAAGTCAGTAGTACTTAAATCCGGCTAAAGAATGTTTTTTTAGTTTCGATAAAATATATTTTTAGGTCTCTTTTTAGAGTGACATTTTTGATCTATGTAGCTCTTTTCGCTACATTTATCAATAATTATAATTATTATTCAAGTTTAATTCAGAATATTCTCAATGCAGCAGTTAATAAAACACAGAATTTCAGGGACTGCTTTTTCCTTTCTTTGGGTTTAGCGGTTGATAATTTGGCTATAAAATTCATAAATATAAATATTCTTTCGAAACGAAAAGTGGCGGTAGAAACTGTTTTACAACTTGTTCAAATTTGCTTAGCCAATTTTGCTCCAGCTCTACTGGACCACTCAGAATGGTCCTGATAATTACGAAGTGATAGACTATAACTCGAATTATATATTAATTACAAAAAAGTAAATATGTTGAATCGTTCTATTTTTCACATTTGTGGAGCCATGCTTTGGCATCCACACGCACACAGAGAATTAGCAAGAAAAGTAAAATAAACATTCTTTCCTTTTTTACAGTTACGTACAGATAGCAATGCCATCTATTTTTCAAAGGAATTCTAACAATTAAATTCCTATATTGACTGTATAGTCAATCTGTTTTTCGGAATTTGAACCTGGACTGAACTTCTAATTTCCAGTGGATAAAACAAAGCATGATCGTCTTCTTTTAGAACTATGGGAATCTTCAAAATAGAAATGGGGGTTTCTGTTTTACGGTAAAAGAAACAAAAGTTTGATCTAATTTTGCACTATTCAAACATGTGGAAATTTGTCTAAAAAGCCAAAAACTCTCCTGTAACACATCCAAACTTTTTACAAATGTGCATCACCATTTAAAATATTTTCTTGAAGTAAAGAGTCAAATCTGCTTCAAAATATAAATATCAAATAAAATATTAAAAAATTCTAATTGAAATGGTACTCAAAGTTCAAGAGAATCCACTAGTGGGCAGCGTGGATACAACATCGCAGCATTAATTGTTGGACCCTGTTTCGAATTCCTCCGTATTGTATGCCTATATTTCGTGATTTTCCGTGAAGTTGAAAGATAAATTTGAGCCTGTTCCTCTTATGAAGTTTGCTACGAAGTCTTTTCCTATAGGCAAATAACAGTTATGCATTTTGCTGTATTTAACGAAGCAAACTGAACCTAAAAACCTGTAGAGCCATTAGAATCTTTTGGAAGCAGAAGAATGAGGAAAAATTAGCAACGCCTTCACCGGGAATCGAACCACGGACCTCTCGGTTACGCACCGAGCATGCAGACCACTACATTACGAAGGCATTCCAAGAAGGAGGAAGAAATATCTTATAAACCGTAAGATTAAAATTTATGATACTTATTTTCTTCTTTAATAAAAACTTATTTAATTAAAAAGTATTTATTTTGCTTTAGTATTACTGGGAAAATTCAATGAAAATTATAGTTTTATTTAGGAGAGAACACTGTGATATTTATCCTTTCTGGTAACATTTAACTAACATTTAACAAGCAGAGAAAGTGCTTTGCTTTATATTCTATACATATGAACTAATTACAATTAATTTCAGAGGGTTATCGCTGAATTGACATTTTGGTAAAGTAATGAAACACAGGCACTGCGGTTTAGACTAGGTTTTAAGCTAACCACGAATTTCTTGTTTTTAGAAGTAGCATGTGCTTTATAATAACTAGCAGACAGCACTTCTTAATGACAACCTTTTACCCTTAGTATTAGAGGAAATGCATTTGTATATTATTCGGAGTTGTAAAACGCAATCCATGAGCTCAGAACAAAATCTATGATATCCAGAAATGGTTTTGAAAGCAAGTTGGCTTTCTACCTAAAAGGGCGAATTTTTCGTAGGAATGCATTAAGCAAACATACAACCTTTTAGCAGTTTTAATACACAGAAATTTAAGCTCACATATATTTGAGCTTAAATATCTATAATAACATTCATTTCAAATCATATGAATAAAAATAATCGAGGTCGACCGTTTCGAAGGTAAAATACAATTTCTCTTCTTCAGTAGAGAATTATTTCCTGTTGAGAGAGAAGAATGGAAAGCTTATATCATTTAGGTCTAATGGAAGACTTTTGTGGGAAGTTAGGTCTTCGTTTTATTCTAGCTCCGGATGGATCTATAATCCTTGTTTTATCGAATATCATTGCTTGAATTGGGCTCCAATGGATTTGTGTTGTCTGTTTCTTTGAATACCTTCGCTTTGATTCCCGCTGTGGTGGTATATTGTATATGTTATCAGGTATCTCCTTTTGATTCTGCCCTGCCCGTGGTTCTGTGTTGCCGACTCTTAGAGCTCGGGATATCGATATCGACTGCTTTGAAAGATACGTTATCTGACTAGCATTAAAAACTATCATCTTCTCAGAACGTATTCAGTGTCAGATTTAGAAGATTATCCCAAGGAATATGTTACCTCTTCTAACTGAAATTTCTAAATAATTGATTTAAATAGCTCTTTTTTATCTTATCCTATATCTGTGCTCTTATCTGTTAAATGCTTTACATGTGCAAATTTAAATATGTCACTGTTAATCGAGTCTAATAGAAATCGAGAATTAGTGATAATCTCAGATACACTTTGAAAGCTGTTAATAATTATTTAAATTCCTAAAGAATTTAGTATTATACCAGATGTTGGGACGTTTATCATTTTGCGTTAAGGTATGAGAATTCTAAGTTATTGTAACCAGTTTGGAAAACAGTGAGAAAACATTGAAAGATTCATTTTCAAATGCATGAGTTTTGCATGTTTTATCGACCTGCTGAATAAAATGCTTAGGAATCAGCAAGCTTTTATCAACCAAAATTGGTTGTAATGATTGCGGATGTATCTAAGTAGAAATTTAAGAAACAAAAATTATTTTTCATTTAAAACAAAGCATTACGCTTTAAAAACAACAATTGTTTACAGGAAAAACAGCAAGGGAAAAGAAATATTTGATTTTCTTAACAATAATAATAGCTTTTAAGCATTATAAAATAGATAACAATTTTCTAATATACACGTTTTTACTACCGATACAGAATTTTTATCTTGTTTTGTGAAAAGTGCTTTGTATGTCTTATGGTGAAAAACTGTTGTGTTGATTTTCTATATACTATTCATGTGTGCTATAAACCTAGCTTTCTATTTCATAAGCAAATACCTTGTATTATACTGCATGCACTCAATTCTACGCTTTTTATATTAATGATACACTTATGTTTGCATTTGTAATTTTTAAAATTTTAATTGTATGTAAATACAGTGTTTATTATATAACAGTTTCGTATCTTATCTGTATGTACGTACCAGTGTTTGTTATATAGCATTTTCGTATCTTAACAATATGTACGTACCAGTGTTTGTTATACAACATTTTCATGTCTTTACTGTATGTATTTGCATTGCATACAAATACATTAAATTGTTTGGTACGTATTTTATTATACGTTTCGTATATTAATTGCATTTGTATATATTTATATGCATTGCATTCAATATATTTGATTCTACATTTTGTATTTTCGTATTCAAAATGTGTCTAAAAATAATAGTAACTTGCGTATTCATTTTACTTGTGATATACTACAGCTACAACTACTATGCTATCTTAATGATAGCATAATAATTGTAAATGTAGTTCAATGCCGTGAGTGGGAAGAGGAAAAGGGCCTACGTGAGCTGGAATTTTATGTAATGATTCTTTCTTATGTAGCTAGGTAACTTACAGCACTTGAATTTTACAGTAAGAGTAGTAAGTTTTCCGTTATGTTTTGCTAAAACTATTGGGATCGTTTCACACCTGAATTATCAGATATTACTTGCGATTTGCCTTTGAACATTTTAATCCCTGTCTGTGTCAATGCCCAAAATTTCTATTGTTAAGGCATTTAATTGAGCAACCGTGTTCTCACGACACAAGGATTTATTTGGCTTTTCAATTATTAATATTAGTACATATTATCATAGCATATATATCTCTCCATAATTAATCATGTGTTTGCTATCCAACACCGTCAAGGCTAATCCACACCAGTGCGATCATACGGTAACTCAGAAGTGGTGGTAATCAGAAAAGAGTTGGAGAGTGCTAATTTTCCAAATACCGGGCATCGCCTCAGTTAAGACATGATCTTAAGGGGTTGATTGGTTAATCTCACTGCAAATTAGCTTTGAAATGCATTAATCTCT
>KK116150.1:117200-169844 GCA_000611955.2 Stegodyphus mimosarum
TTTTGAAAAGAAAAAAATTCTTTATTTTCGTTCGTAATATACTGGCATCACTTCTAATAAAAAATTTACTAAAGCAAAAAACAAAATTACGCAACATTCTAGTCTTAGATTTATTTCGATTTTATAGTAACCAATTTCGTACTTCGTTCAAAGTATGGGCCTCTTTTACATATGAATGGGAAATATATAGAAATATTGCTTTTTACAGTCTAACAAGCTTATAAACAATGAGATCAGTTATGACAAATTGCATCTATGACTTTTAGTTTATTCTAATTACAAGATCAAGTGAACAGATCCTAGTGAAAAGTGTTTCATTTGTCCGCAATTTAGTGCTTACTTCTTTAAAATAAACTTTATTAATAGCTACATTGCAAATATGCTCTAAGATATTACGCACAGCTATTGTAAACATATAAAATTCTCACTTAAATTCCAGAAGTTTTAAAAATTCACTGAACTTCGACACTGATGTGACATTAATGTGCGCGATACAACGGTTAATAAATATTAATCTAAACAGAAATTGGGAACAAATATTTACAATCTTTTAATTGCTTTTAACATACCTTTTTATAGAATTTTAAAACAAATGAATCAAAAATCACACGCGAATATTTTTAAATAAGTATTTGAATAAGTTCCTTGTAAGTTTTATATGGATATCTATTATTGAGGAAAAATGATTTATGAAAAATAAAGGCCTTTATAGCAATACCTTTTCTAGAGTACATTTGTTAATTTTAGATAATATTTGTAATTTGACTTAATACAGTTATTTTAAATTCAGAATAGGGCTGCTATGTTATCATCCTGTAAAATATTGTACGTTCTGTATTTTAACACTTTCTGAAAAATCTATCAGATGTTTTAAAAGATCAAATGTTTTTAAAGATCTTTGCTCATGCAATGGGAACCATGGTAAATTTATGAAATAAACTAAAGACCAGAGTTAGGATAAATATTGCATATTTTAACAATTTTAAATCAAATTGACAGGCTTTTGACAAAAGTTGAAGGTTTCAATAAATTTATCAAAGACATTTATTCTTCTTTGGCAAAAGTCAAAGAAAGGCTGTGGAAAAACGATTTCAATAAATGGAATATTTATCAATTTCTGTTATTACATAAATTTGAAGAATCTGGCATTTATTTCAAACAAATAAGCTATGTTATGATTTTATGTGTGCATAAATAAAGAATGTCAGAATCCTGTGAATTTCCAAATACTTGCTACGAAATTTTCATCTCCATAAGGGTGCATTCTGACGTTTCTGCGTATTGTTTGGGCATAGAGTAATATTATGTTGTTTTAGCTTAACAGTAGACTAAATCATTATTAATTAACTTCCGAAAATGGTTAAGCTTTTCTGCTCTGAAAATAAAAAACATAAACTGTGTTTCCGTTGAGATTTGAATCTCGAATCCTTCTATTGTTAGTTTGAAGTGCTAACCACACATAATACCAGAGCATGCATCGGTGAAAATTATAATTCTTCACAAACTGCACATCGTATCATCTAAATTGATTTCCGTAATGATAAATACAACAGATTACCATAAACAACTGTAAACCATAAGTAAATATAAAAACAAGTTTTCTGTTATCTGAAACTGCACTGTTTTTATTTATTCGCACATTTCTTATAATTCCTATAATCTTTCGTTTGAATAAAGAATCAAGTCAAATGTATAGCGAGCCACCGCGGCGTTTCATAAAAATGTGATTTCTCAGATTTTGGACAAAAAATGTTTCATCGACCCAATCAGTCTGCATCCTTTTATTAATAAATTTTCTTATATTCTCTGTGCCACATACTAGTAATTCAAAATATATTTCAAATTGCTTTATTATTATCCTATTTTAAGACAAAAGCAATAGATTTTTGATGGTCTTTAACTTTTCAGAATTACTACTATACATTTTATATGTTTTGGAAAAGGTTTCTTTTCCATTCAAAATTACGCATTTCATAATTTTCTTTTTATTTCAAAATATTGAAGTTTCTCTGTAAATTTCATGCATTTAATAAAACAGAAATTAATTCTGCAGTATTTAACGTTTTCTATACTCCTCTTTGAAGGAATTTAGTATTAAGACTAGGATTGCCACGCTACCTGGAAAACCGTAAAAAGTCAGGGAATTCGAAAATTGACCAAAAATATTCACGGAAAAGTCAGGGAATTTAAATATTTTAGTCAAAATCTGGAAAAGTCAGGGAATTTGATATAACGATATCCCCCCCTCAAAAAAGCGAGTTTTGCGCCGACGTTGGATGCGATCACTTTCTTGGTGCGCGTAAGTGTCACTAGGGCAGCTGGCATAGAGCCAGTTTTCGCAGCTCCAATCAGTTTCCGGTAACCTCGAAAATCGACTCGCATGCGCATGTGCAATGCAATTGAAGAAAATACGTATTCTTGTATAAAACAAAATCTGTCTAATCATAGTATAAGGTACCACAGAGGTTAGAATAGCTTCCACGTATTCTGTTCTAACCCCCCATGTACGGTACACACGAGATTTGGCGACATTATGATGAGCAGTAAACGGGCCATTTTGGTGTTGGCTGAAATTTCCAAAATCGTGCGAAGGCCGTAGCTCATGCAATGGGAACCATGGTAAAATTATGAAATAAAGTAAAGATGAATAAGAAATAAATGCCTTATTTGTTATTTTGCAGTAAAATAAAAAAATAGTGGTCTGTCATCTAGGTTAAACATATACTCGCCAAAATATCGTTCATTATTGTAATTCAGTTTTTAATTATTTTAATGTTATTCCTATCATTTAATGTTGCTTCTTCTATCTAAATGTATTTATTAGTAAATAATACTTTCAAATTTCAAGAAATTTTCTTTGGCATAATCCTGAAACTAATTCTAGCAGTATGATGACATTCACGAAATATAATGCAGATGTTTTTGCTTATGTATGCTGCTAAATAAATATAAAATACCTGAATTTATTTAAAAATATCATTAAATAGATTTCTTTCTTTAGTTTAGCTGCAAATTGTCTGCAAAAAAGACAACTTTTAATCCAGATTGGACAGAATCTAATCTCAATCTTCAGTGGAGAAAACGACTATTATAGTTAAAATAGTAATGCTTTGGAAATTATATATATATCTATATATGTCATATGTAATTGTCAAATTTCTGTGTTTTCAAGTGGTACCATAATTAATTTACCTCTTAGCACAGCCAAAGTGCATTACGTGGATAGACTAGAATTTTCTTAAAACACACCTGGAAAAGTCAGTTAATTTCATTCTCTTGTTTGAGTGGCAACCCTGTTAAATGTTTCTAAATTTTCAGCAATAGGTAAGACTATAAAACTAAAGTAACACATTTTTCATTATAAATTGAAAGCTAGACTTGCCTAAAGAGAAGATTTTACAAAAAACGAAAAATAGAAGAAATTTTTATACAAGAAACGCAGAATATATTTTTAACAATGACAGCGGCAAGTGTAATACACACGTAGATTGCCCCTGAAAAATTGGTGACGTGTTTTATGCGATTTTCACGTTGAGGGTATAAAAATAGCCTTAAAAGTGACATTGTGCTCTATTAGGAGGAGAATGCTTTTTTTATATCCGTATATTTAATCCGAAATAACTGCGACCTATTATTTTATCAAAGATTTACAGTTTGAGTTAACGCTGATCCGCATGGTCTCAAGTAATCGAGATCCTCATACTTCGCTGTTCAAGCCTATTCAGATGGAATTAATAGACTTCCTCGAGTATTAAAAGTGATCTCGAAAGCTATTTCGTAATGTAATGAATATAAAAAAAATATTGCTGAAGTAAGTTTCATGTGCGTGCGAATGGAACCAAAAATAGTCAATCGTTTTTATAACTCAAAAAATTTATAACAAAAAACAAAGCGATTCCGCATATCTGGTCAAATAAATGATTTACGTAGACTCATTTCAGAGACTCTGAAGATATGATATTTTGCTTGCACACGAGGCTGATTCCAACTGAGGTAAAGTTGCTGAATGCAGTGTTTACGAAGTGAGAGAAAAAATTGCTAAGGTATATTTTGACAGAAATGAGAAATAATGCAAAATACATAAGCAAATGTGTTAATATTAATCTCATATATATGGATTTCATTGTAAATGACTGCAAAGACTTATCTGTATGAATCAAATAAATGTCTCTTTTTCTTCCTATAAATACTTAGATGCTTTATTGTTTATTCTGATGTTCAACTAGAACTTATACCAGAGCCCAAGGAAATCCTGTTATGTAAAAAAATAAATTTTAATAAGTTTTGAATATATTTAATTTGAACCTTACTGTTAATAACTGAACAACTACTACCGGACAGCTATATTAAAGTCGCGTTGCGTGCGTACGGGTTCGTTATATATTGAATGCACAAGTCGTTGAAAAGTTAACAGAAATTTATTCTTTTCACAAGAAACAAATCAAAATGTTGAAACATTTCTTCAGAGATATTAGTACAATTTCACAATATCTCAAACGTTAAACAGAATTCACTTCAAAACAGATAAAGTTAATCCAATCTCACAGCGAATTCGCTACAATCAATAGCAGCATTAAGTAAACAAACAGTAGTTCGCTTTAAACAGCTACAACTACAACAACAACTGAGATGAGGTGTTTTATAATTCATCTTTTATAAATTTTTTAATTATCACTAGAACAATCTCGATTATTCTAGATTTTTCTGGATGGCAACAGTAATTACGAGATATTTATTTATTAAACATTAAATTCACGCGATCTTTTATTTTTAATTTTTTGGATGTAGCTTTCTGTTCAAAAATCGTCAGCGTTGCACGAGAAAATAAACCAGATTTAATTGGAATTCTAAATAAATAGCCAAATAAATTTAAAATCCGTAACAATAGACTCACATAATATCTAAAATCTAGAGACAGGTGATTGTAAGAAAATACCTTCGAGAGTGTAACCAGATAATATCCGCTCTCGTGGTTTGACATAAAGTCAAAAAAGATTATTTATCAGTAAAAAAAATGCGAAAACGCAATTCATTTTCAAATTTTAAAAACATTATCTCTTTTTAAAATAAAATCATAATATGTGACTTTCCCGAAAACATATAAATCTCAATGTAATGATTCTTAACTTTAGACAGAGCTTACACAAATATTAAATTCATTATGCATTGTGAATTAATACGCAACAATCCAAAGTCCAAACCAAGTCAACAAGACCATACGTTTGAACGTTCATTACAAATGAATCATGTCTGACAATGGGAAGTAAAAAGATCTATAAATATTAGTATAAATAATATATGTAAACAGTGTAATATAATTTAGTTAATTTCTTCACAGACGGAGATGTTGCACTACAACAAAAGAATGAATTGTTCCATTTTTTAACCCAAAGGAACATTAGCCCAGGAGGGCTATTGATTTCGTTTTGGTATTTTACATCGATTCACTGTAAATGTGTGTATCACTTTTCAAAGTTTCGCCACCAAACATTATCGCCCTGTGTTTTATTTAAAGACATTAATAATGAAGAATCTGCATAAATGTACGTATGTTACTCGCATTGGGATAAAACAACGGTACCTAGAGCCATCAAATTTTGAATAACGTTATCCTCCTTTGAATACGAGCATCTGGATGCCTAAATTTTGAATTTGTTTTATTATCGATTTCATATTTTGTAACATTTTAAGGAATTTGTGATTAAGAAACTCAACGATTTCAAAGCGAGCAATGGCAACACTGTATTGAAAAAAAATCTGTGTTATACTTTTATCTCCAGCGTGGGAGACTGTGTATCGGAAATTCTAAAAATATTATCATTTAAAAATAATTTTGCGATATTGCTGTTCAATTGAATTTTATGGTTTAAGCGCGAAGAACATGATAAATAATAAATAAATGTAACACAGAAAACGTTTAAAAAGCGCTCCTTTGGGCGTAATGTAAAATCTAAATAGCTTTCAAATTTCTTCTTCTTTTTTTAATACAAAATTTCATATTTTTAAATAAATAGGCAAGCACGATCAATTTCGGGTTTAGTGTGTTTTATACGCTTAATATTGTGAATAAATATAAAATTATTGTATGCCAGGAAAAATGTGGGAAATCCTGAGAAGAAAAACATTCATAAGCAAACTTACTATATATTAATCTGTAGATTATAATACCCTAATTAGAGAATTAGAAACTAATTAGGAAAGTCTTTAGTCTGTAAATTAAGCACGAAGTAATTTAAATGTTAAAAAATAATAAAACTTGCCGATTATTTTAATAGCTAATTCGAGTTTACAGGTACTGGGCTTATTTTGTTTCTTTGCGAAACGAATTTATGATTATTTTTGAGATTTTCACCTCGCTGTTTTAGTCACTTGGTAATAAGCTGCCATTGAGATATTTAATTATTAACTGCACAGAAAGTATCACAAGCATTTTAATTAGGTTGGCTACTCAGGGTAAAGTAAAAATGCTGATGTCGGAACTTCCTTTCCTGTGATAGCCAATTAGTGGAAGCAGTTTCATTGCAAAATATACCTAAGTGAATTATTAAGCGATGCGTAGTCATTAGTTAAAAGACATGGGAGAATAAATGAGTTAAAATGACAAGCTCGGGTTGCTGCTTTTGAAAAGAAAGTGAAAAGTATTGAAAGTTAAGAACGTGCTTTGAATTTCATGTGAAAAATTATGTTGCCATTAAAATTTTCTGAATGCTTAGTTAATTCGCTAGCGCCTCTAAATGTTTTCGGAATGTGAACAATATAATATTACAGAAACTTTTTATACAATTTTAGAAACATTTTCTGCATTATAATTAGTGATTTAAATAAAATATTAATTTCTTAAATATTATGTGAAATTTGATTTTTTTTCCTGGATTCTAACCCTACGCATCGGTTTCCTAAACAAAATGAACAACTCTTTCAATTAACAATTGTAGTTTGCTTTGAATTATTTTCTTGCACTTCTTTCCCATAGGCTATCCAGCGTGTTACACTTCTGTTTAAACAGCACTTGTTTCAGAAAAGCTAGGTTTTTTTTAATAACCATGCTATACATGTAATACAAATTAATAAAAAATAGTATTTTACATGTGTCTTGCATTGAGTAAGACAACAACTATTGATAAGTTAAAATGTTTCGCATAGTATACCGCATGCGTAAATTCCATATTGTTGCGTGCGTACGGATTCGTATGGATTAAATGCGCAAGTCGTAAAAAAGTTAACAAAATTTATTCTTTTCACAAGAAATAAAATAAAAAACTGACATATTTCCTTAAAGATATTAGTATAATATCACCATATCTCAAATGTTAATCAGAACTCAGTTCAAATCAGAGAAACTTAATCCAATCTCACAGCGAATTCGCTGTAATCAATCACAGCATTAGAACATTCTGGTAAAACCTCGATTTTTGTGGATGGCAACAGCAATTACGAGATATTTATTTATTAAATATTAAATGTACGCGCTTTTTTATTTTTACTTTTCCGACGTAGCTTTCTCTTCAAAAATCGTATGCGTTGCACGGGAAAATAAAGCAATTTTAAATACAATTCTAAATAAACAGCCAAATAAGTATGAAATCCGTAACACTGACCCCTTCCCAAGGACTGCACGTCGCGGGCCAAACTTGGACAGGAAGCCAAACTTGCAACTAAGGCATCAATGCAGTAATAAACATTACGTTACAATAACAAAATAAACAATAATTGCAGTAAGTAACTTTTAGCAAATAAAATACTATCAAATGCTAACCACAATTCAAATACTATCAAATACTATCAAACGCTAACTAAAATTCAAATATTATCAAATACTAAATACAAATACTATCAAATACAAATACTATCATCTACAAATACTATCAAATTCTAAATACAAATACTATCAAATAGTATCAAATACAAATACTATCAAATACTATCAAACACTAAATACAAATCAAATACTATCAATTGCTAAATACAAATAGGACCATGGTCTTATATTATTTGTATTATTATTTACAATTATATGCACTACGTACTATGGCCATAGTAAGGAGCTAACCTGTAGTAATGAAAGACTTTAGGCTTAGAGTTCGATGATTTACGGATCCGATCCAGGACGTCCTTCAGCCTGTTTAGGACTGTGCACGGACCATCCCAAGGTGACTGCAGTTTCGGACAGAGTATATTACGTCGAGTCGGATTCCACAACCACACCTTGTCTCCTTCGTTGAAACACAGTTCTGTAGATCCGGTTTCGTATCGGGTCTTCATCTTCCCCGTCGCCAAGTTGACTCGCTCTCGTGCAAAGTTGTGCATCACTTCAAACCGAGCCTGGACATCTTGGATGTATTCCTCAGGCGATGAAGGCGCATCTGAAGGGTGGCCAAATAAGAGATCACAAGGCAGACTAATATAACGACCGATGAGCATCTGGGATGGAGAATTGCTGGTAGTCTTGGGTTTCAATTCAACCCTAGTATGATTTCGGCAGCTTTCTAAGCAGGGTCTTTCAGACGGGACGTCGGTGCTTCCAGGTGAGGATCCCTTCTGATGATCGATGGCCATGTCTTCAGATGCTGAAAGCAGTTTGATGTTTTTGAAGTCTAAAGAAAAATTGTCTTTCCTTAAAAAGTCCAATCCTAGTATGCAAGGATCTGTAATATCCGCCACAGATGCCGTATGATAGTAGGTGGCTCTTCCAAAGGTGATGTTCACGTTTAACGTTCCTTCTATGTCGATTTTCTCACCGGACGCAGTCTGGAGAATAATCCGAAATCAGTAACAATAATAAACATTACATGCACCATTACGAATTACACGCGTAACTTACAAATTGCGTAAAACAACGCATCTTAACTACGATGTGCATAAATAGCTCAACTTATCAGTTTTCTCAAATGTGTACAATATTCTATAAGTTGGCTGATACGGAGCAGCTATTAAAGATTTATTCATTTTCAAAGAGCTATATCTTCAAAATACGTGATATAAATGATATGCGAAAATAAGAGGAAACTCACCAAGAGATTAAGCATTTTTAGAATGGTTGCTAACAATAGGCTTTTTAGAATGGGCACCAAACATTTTTAGAATGGGCTAAAAAGTTCATTCTAAAAATGTGTTATGTGCAACAACTGGGTCATACGACACAAACGTCACCCTCAGTCGAGGACACACGTCAGTCGATATTTGAACTCCTTCCGCACATTTTGTAGCGTCATCTTATCAATCACTGTAGCACTGATCTGTTCTGGAGATCTTCTAATGTGTTTGGTAGTGAGAGTATAAAAACAAGGTTCTTAATGCGCCCCCAAAGGAACAAGTCAGAAGATGTTACATCTGGTGACATGTGGGACCGAAAGGAAAAAAAGCGAGGCCGACCTCTTCAGCACGCCTATTCCAGAGATGCATAAGATCATTGTTTAGATATTGACGAACTTGAATGCTCCAATGAGGGGCTGCTTCGTGCTGTTGGAGGACAAAATCTCTGAAATCAGCAGCCAGTTTAGGAAACAGCTACAGCTGAAATTTATCTAGGTAACTTACATCACTCCCAGTCTTAGCAGACAAACTTTGTGAGTTTGAGATTATTCCCAAATATCATTCACATGTGTATCTTTTGAGCATATAGCGTTTTATAAGTGAATGAGTTGTTGTTGTAGTCTTGTGTTGTGAACATGTCTAAGAACAGAAATGTGCAATTAATGGAAATAATGTATGTCGTTTAAATAGCAATGTTAATAATAATTGATAATTATTAATTTTGTAAGTTTACTAAATTAGATTAAAAATTGTAAGACTAAATGCACACCAAAATGTTATTATATTATTAATTAATGCAGATTACATTGCATTAATCGTGGATAAGTTGCAACAGATTAACATACCAAATCACACTAGCCAACATTATAAGCCAACGCATTTTATAATAGCTAGGTGCATAATAATTTTGATTTAATATCCTGGTGACGTCCCGCTTCGCGATATGTATCAGCAATCTTGCATCATATGCATAATCTTGCATAATATGTATCAGTAATCTAATAATTTACTTGAATTGTCACATCGTGTATTTAACAATAAGTATGTTACACATACAGTTACTTGCATTAGCTAAACTGCATAGTAAAGGAAATGTGCAATAAATATATCGACAAAAGGGAAACTGAAAACGTGTGCAGTAATAAATGCATTTTAATATAATTGTAAATGATAGGGGTATATTAGCATGTTAGTAATCAGTAATAATATATTTTATTTATATAATTATACTACATATGCACTGAAAATGTATTGCATTAACTGTTGATGCTGTATTGTAAAATATGCACTGTAATAGCACAATACAATCAAATTAAGCAATTTTAGTGTTTATAAAGTATAGATAGTTTCGGTCGAATTGTCACAAATTCCGGTAAGACTCATGTGTTAAGCAAAGGCCACACTTGGAATATCCTTTCCTGTCCTGAACACTCAGCATAATCAGTTGTGGCAGAGCGCACAAGGAGGCGATAAATCTAAAGCTATAAATGCATTTAGGAATAATTTACTACGAGAAACTGCCCCATATTTATGACACACGTGGGTAAAACCATGAAATCTTCTTGCAAACAGCCTGTTTGTCTGGATTAGAATCCAAATCAAACTATGTCCAGTTGCCTTATCCGCTCACTAATTCGCAGACTCCTTTTTATGAAGGAAAATACAGAATGATATGAATGGAATTAAAGTAACTTCACGTGTGTTCTTGCAGTGTGAATGTTCATACTTTGGTCCTGCACGATGGAGATCAAGTGTCAGATTCCAGGATATGCTCGGCCAAACTCAGCCTCTGGCAAACTTTTATATGGTGAAGCATATTTTTAAAAATAAGTTACATTTTATGTGTTTTGATGTGTCTTTAAATAAAATAAATTTGAATTTGTAATGAATTTCGAAATTTTTAACTTGTGAACTGTTTTCTTCAAATGAAGATAAAATTTCATAGATCTTCCTTCATTGGGAAGTATTTCATTAAGAAGGTTTGGTGATGTTTGAAAAACTGAAACGAGTTTGGTGATTGCTCATGATCCATTTTCAGTAGAAACTGACAGTGCAACAAGTGTGAGATTATAAATATAAAATGTCATACTGGTTTAAGAGAATTACAATTGTAAAAAAAAATCTGAAAAATTTACAACAATTTTACTTAGCTAAATTCAACAAACATAAAAATTTTCTCAAGTTTTGGTTATTTTTAGATCAACATGTATATGTAAAAAAACCTCTATCGTGAATCTCAATACAAACGTTTTCATTCAACATCACCGGAGATAATTTATAAAGAGGTTTAAAGATCTACTAAAATTCATAGCTAAAATTTAAAAAAGTATTATTAGATAAAGAACATCATCATTTATTAAATTATTGGATGTTACATTTTTATGTTGTAACTCTCTTCTACTGGTAATAATAGTGTTACGGATTTCACATTTATTTAGAATTGTAATTAAAATTGCTATATATTTCCCGTGCAACGCAGACGATTTTTGAAGAGAAAGCTACGTCAAAAAAAATAAATAAATAAAAGAGCGCGTGCATTTAATGCTTAATAAATAAATATCTCGTAATTACTGTTGCTATCCAGAAAAAGCTAGAAAAATCGAGATTGTTCTAGCGATAATTAAAAATCTTATAAAAGCCGAATTGAAACACCTCATCTCAGTATTTGACCCATGCACCCTGGTTTTCAAACCACTCTCCTCGCCATTCTCATCTCAGTTGTTGTTGTAGTTGTAGCTGTAAAAAGTGAACTGCTGTTTGTTTACTTAATACTGATATTGATTGTAGCGATTTCGCTGTGAGATAGAATTATTTTATCTGTTTTGAACTGAGTTTTTGCTAAACGTTTGAGATATTGTGATATTGTACGAATATCTCTGAAGAAATATTTCAGCATTTTGATTTATTTCTTGTGGAAAGAATAAAGTTTTGTTAACTTTTGTGTATTCAATCCATAACGAACCCATACGCACGCAAAAATAGTTTATATCTAAAAATACTATTTTATTTGCTTCGCAGACGTTTTCTTAATACTTAATATAGCCAAAAGCAAAAGGAAGGATTAGCTCAGACTTGTTCCAGACGGAGACTTCACCAGATCCTGAATATTTCTAGGTTCGTAGCTCTTAGTTTCTTCTCTTCATACCCGGTGCCGAACTGAAAATGTTGAACGAAAATTTATCACCGAACTTGCGTTCTGCAATTAAATGAAACAGGAACCAGGAATTAAAATATTTCTGGAATGTGTTCCTGTGCTTCAAAGTTTAGCACTTCTATACAATACACATATGGCAACATGTAAACCTATGTGAAATCAGCGTAAATGCTCTAAGATTCGTTATTCCAAACTTCTGTTTTCTCCAGAAGTCCTTAAAAAAATTGTATGCGAACTGAGTAAAAACAGGAATTTGAAGAAAGGTTAAGAATTCATATTTGTATCTTTTGGAATATTTCATGGGTTAACAATAATTAACAGTTTTATGATAAAACATTTCATTCCTTTCCCTATTTATCGCAATTACTTAACATATGAATTAAAATGGTCTTCTGTGTCTTAGCAGATAGACGAGTAGATAATTTTCCTTTAACTAAATGAAACTGGAATAAGTTAAAATGACTGGAGTTTATAATTGGTGGCATTAATCAATAAATAAACATTATCAGCTTTGCAAGTAAGCTATTTTGAGAGATTCCTTTTTCGAAAAATGTATCTATTTGATTCAAAATGAGATATATTTTCGAGAGTATATTAAGTTTCCTTGCTGTAATTAAGAAACCGTACCTTCTGTTTGCAATAAAAATTCTCGTAACTGACATCCAGTTAACCGATAATATTAAGACAACGGCACATTTGAATGTCTAAATTTATATTAGAAATTTAGGCCTGTGAGGTTAAAAAATATGTGAGGGATGAGCAATCTAAAGACTTAAATGTGAAAAACAATTTTTATGTTTCTGCCTGTCCACGTAAAATGTCTTATTCAACCAATGGGCCAAGATATTATTCAGAATATAAAGAACTACCGATCCTTTCTTATGTGTGGATGTATAAGCTCATGTGAATTCAGGATCTATGATTTTCAGAAATAAATAACATTGAAGGACATCATATTTCCATTGTCTCTTTTTGGAAAGAGGTAAAAATAATACTTTATGCCTCTGTTGGCGTAAATGTGGCCTATGATCATATTCGTAGACGATACGTTTAGTGACAAAGATAAAAACACGTCTAGCAAGCGTGTTTGGAATCTTGAAGTTCGTTAGCTACATGTTTAGAAACGGTTAGTATTAGTGAGGAGGTTCAGGCTTGATTGGATGCAGACAAATTTGTTCCTGTCACTCTGTTTGAAAATGACGATGAAATTGTCGGACATGTACTGAAAAAGGAGAAAGGCGATGAAGGGAAATGAAAAGGGTGAAGATGAAGACGGCACACAGAGCATGAAATTTAAGTGGAAAGTAGCTGTTGGGAGTTTGCAGAATTTCATATGATCTTCTGAGAAAAGCTCCTCCGTGTCATTATATACATAATGTTCTAATTCTGTATTGTATGGGTTACTTTAATTTCCTATAATTTTTAATTTTCAACCTTCCTTATTTTCTTATTTCCTACCTACAATTCCTTGCCAGAATGAGTTTCCAGAATCGAATTTTATGTAAATGAAGTAGAACCAGTATTTAAGGGGAAATCGCTGTCGCTTCCCTAGAAGAGTTTAAAGGTTCTTAGTAGAGAGTGTTCTGCCTTCTGGCCATGTCGTTGCTTTAAGCCGAATCTTATTACGTTTGGCCGTATTGTTACGTGCCTGTCAGTATTCGCCGGTGAGCTTTAAATAAGGGCCGTCTTTGTTAGTTATTTCTGTGCAGCTTCGGTTAGTTTTTAGTGAGTTAGCATTAAATTAGTTTCTTATTTTCTATCTTAAATCCCAAGTGGTGGCTTCCTGTAAGCCTGATAGGAGCCAACTGTAAATATTCTTGAGTAAAATGAAAGGGTAATTTAACCCTTCTTTGGACTTGTTCTTACAGCCTTAGAAATCTATTCGTCGCTGCGCACTTCTGAAGTATTCTAGTTGCCAAGGACAACGAATTCAGCTAGAATCTTTTTATAGATAACGAAATTTTTAAATTGTGGCGACAATTTTATAAGCAAGCAAACATTCGAAATTATATGCCTTCGTAGCAAGAAATTCGAAAGTGTTAATATATATGGTAATTTTAAAACTGTTTAATTTTGTTGTTGTGTAACAATTTTCACGTAACACTTAATTATTTAAGTTGGACTTAAGATTTAATTTTCATTATTCTAAATTTATGCTACCCAACGTTATTTTATTTAATATCTTGTATTTATATTTGCTTTAGTTTAATTTTAATTAGGGGTTTTGGTACTTTAAGATTTGTACGTTTCTTCTACTGGTTACTCGTAAACGCGTTGAAACAGACAATGGAATTAGGTGCTTTCCTACGTAATAAACTTGATTTAAAATTACTTAACTTAGGTTGATTCTCATTTAACTTATATCATTGGATGCAGAAAAATTAGCCTTTTAATTTAAGAGTACTTTCAAGTCTCTAGCTTAAACAGTTTTTAAGTTACAGTTAATTATTCAACGAATTTTCGCACTTCGAGTACTTTTTTTGGTTGAGGGGGAAAGGATTGAAAAGCGTCACTTTTGCAGTTGATTTCCAAGCCTTTGCTTAGGAATTTTGTCCGTTGCTTTGGGTTTGTTAGTTTTCCCACTCTTGCGTCGAATTCTTGGTTTCTCCTTTGGCGGGCTTGTCGAGATTCGAATTATTGTTCCAGTTCAACTCCTCGATTTTTGGACGTTTGTAGCAGGGGTTTGTTCGAGGTGTAGAGTTTAGGATTTATTCACTCTTTTGGCAAGATTTGGCGATATCTGGTGTCCTGACCTGACAAAAAGTCTGTGCAGGTGGGATTTCGCTCTCTTAGGACGTCTTCGCCTTTTTCCCTCGGCTGACGAGAAGATATTTTCTCGGGTGCCTTGAGCACTTTAATTTTACAAAGGATGATATTCCCTTTTTGATGGGGCTTATGCCTGCTTTCACTTGCATCTTACCTCTTGGTTTCTAAGCTTTACCTTAATAGTTCTTCAACAATGAAAAGGAAATATACTTCCATCGCGTCTTCTTCAAACTTCAATAGAAATAACAGTCCTTCAAAATGAAAAGGAATTTATTCTTCCATCAATTCTACCTCATGATGAAATTTCTTGGTCAAAATTTTGCTCGTCAGACTCTGCCTGTCCCTTCAATTTAATAAGAACAGAAAGCCTCAACCGGGGGAAGCTACCTGTGTTCCGAATGTCTACCTGAGTTTTCCGGATGAATCTGAAGTTCATAATACAGAAGGCCGCCACTCATCGAAGCTACAAGTTCCTGCGTTCCGGGTAAATCTTCTGCTCTTCGGTTTCCGTCATGCTGCCGTCGGGTGACGACCCAAGTCAATGTACCTACATCTTTTCAGTCGCGAATATTTCAGTCTTCTTAACATTTCTTCAAAGTTCCATCTTGTGGACAGATAAGTTGTTTTTTGAACTTGAATTAACCTAAATTCTTAAAGGAAATTTACATTCAGAATTTACTGGTTTAATTATTTCTTCAAATTAGTAAAGATTTTATTATTATCAGAATTAGAAATTTTTTTCTAATTAAATGTTTGCTGTAAAGAATTTTGAATTGTAGAAAAATTTAAATCTTTAATATCTTTTGAGGATTTGCTGATTTAGCAGAGATCTGAAGAAATTTGTGAGCAGTCTTAAATTGCTCTTGTTTAAAATCTAAATTTTTCTAAAATAGGGGGGGATTTTGGTGTAACTCAGTTGGATGAGCACGACAGTAGTTTCTTTTATTTTTTCCCTTTTGGTGCAATACTACAATTACTTAACTCTGTTCTCAATTATTAGAATTTTTATATGTTCTTGGATGAATAAGGTGTAAGAACCTTACAACTGTAAAATGAAATAGAAATTTTTAATTTATATCTTAACTCATGAAAATAGTTATTCCTTAACAAATAGTTTTTGAATTGAAGTGGTTCTTGTATAAGTTGCAGTATTTGTGAAAACCCATATAAATGTTTAGCAATTTGTTTTCTAAATTAAAGTTGGTAGTTCGGGACTAGTATAATTTTATGATAAGAGAAATTTGATTGATATCAGTGTTTAAGGAAAGTAATAAACTATAGTTTTAGTATTACTGAAAACCGATATAAATGTTTAGCAATTTGTTTTCTAAATTAAAGTTGGTAGTTCCCGGGGACTAGTATAATTTTATGATAAGAGAAATTTGATTAATATCAGTGTTTAAGGAAAGTAATAAACTATAGTTTTAGTATTACTGATTTTATGTGTTTACTTGAATTTTCTGATAACACAACATAGTTTCACCAGTAGCAAGGTTCTTCGGGTTGTTGAAACGAAACTTAAAATTAAATCACAACGCAATTGCCTAAATTTGTTTGGTTAACTAGTATTTTACAACTAGTATTTAACATTGTTTTCTGAAATGAAATATAAAATTATTTGTGTGGATTTTCAATTTCAGTAATCTGTACGAGTTTTCCATATCATTTAATCAAGAACACGATCAACGGACTTCGCATACTTCAGTTTCTACAGATTGCATTGCGAAACATGAGCAGGTAAGCTCTAGAAATATATATATATATGTATATATATAGATATAAATAAGAGGAAACATCTTTTGTCTGGAATAGGGAGGTACCGTTGCTGCCGGTTTAGAGATATTCTGCTGTATTTGAATTGAGCAATAGATAGATTCCAAAAATAATATGCAATAATAATTTGGAAAATTAAACTACATAATTTATTTAAACTGCGGCCTCTTTAAATACCAGGAAAGAAATACAAAAAATTTTGAGTGCTATTTCCTAATGCCGAATGACATTTTCACGTTTCTGTTTCATCTGCAAAATTGTTTCTGTCAAAGTTATTTAACATCTTCAGAACTCTGAGAATAAATGTATTCTGAAAATTTATGTATGTCAAAAATAATGGCATGCATAGATGTAATGTTAGATGTATTGTGTAGTTTGTAAATTTTCTAAATTACAGAAGATGCTTGCCATTTTAAGAATAAATTTTGTGTTATCATTTTGAGAAGCACTAATCTTAAAGCGATAACTGCGAAAGTTAATACATTAAACATGCTTTAATTTCTGCTTCAGTACATACTATGTTAATAAATTATACAGACGACTGAAAGAGAAAAAAAGAAATTTACTTTTTATGAAAAATGTAGCACAATGCAGGAAATTCTGAAAATCGTTCTTACAGTCTTAAATTAAAGCATTTGTTTATACTAAAGCCCGATGATAATTAACATTTGAAATGCATTATCTCTGCAGTTATAATAACGGTTTGCAATAGAAGAGAGTAATGATTTTAAGAAAATTTTTGACACATTGCAAACATGAAATTTAATAGGTTGTATTATAAATGCATTTTGGTATTATATTAAAACACACGAGTCATTAAAACGGTTATTTAATTTGAAGCAATGCATTATTTGAAACAATATAACATTTTCCTAAAATACGTTTATACATGCTGAATTTTAAGAAAGTAAATTTGTTAGTTCCCCCTAGTATGCATTAGTACTTTGTAAAGGTCATTTTATTGCAGTTACAGTTATAATGTATTTCTCACGAAAATAGGAAAACTAAACAAAATGAAATAAGAAACTTTTAATATGGCTTCGAAAATAACCAATCAATAAACTGAAGACTTAAATTGGTTATAACTTTACCATAGCTGTTGACGACTCTTGTGACGAAAATGACACAGCGCAATTTCACTTTTTGTTCAGTTTTTTTCGTTTACGGGTACTAAAGAAGATCTATCAGATACTTCTCCCACCTTCTTAGCATACTATCGTGGTATAATGGTCAGCACACTCTGCGCGTATTCGAAAGGTCCGAGGTTCGAGTCCCGGCGAGGACATTGCTCATTTTTCCCGTCTCCAGCATCAAAATAATTTAATGTCTCTACAGTGGAGCCAGAACTAAAAAAGGTGGTGAACGATGATGCTTCACCACCAGGATTTGGCGATTGGGTCCCGTAATCTTCAGTCGCCCTTTAAAAGTGGGAGTATATAAAATATTTCTCCCGCCTTCTTAGCATGCCTTCGTGGTGTAATGGCCAGCACACTCGGCGCGTATTCTAGAGATCCGGCGAGGGCATTGCTCATTTTTCATGTCTCAGGCATCAAAATAATCTAATATCTCTACACAGCCTAAAAAGGATATCCGATAAAGTGAATGAATAATTTTACTTTACCAGTAATTATAATTTGACACCCAGACTTTGTACTTGCTCCTACTATTTATACTTTGTTCTATGGCGATTTGTAACTAATAAGCTTCTTTTAATGACTTCAAAGGTTCTTATTTGAACATAGGATGGAGCTGTTGCCTTTTCATTCTTCTAATGCAACTTCATTTTGTTGTACCAGGTTTCGCAATGAAGGAAAATATGACAAAGCACAGAATCCTTCAGATAAATACTGCCCAAATTATCTCAGAAAAAGAATGACGTTATTAATTGTTATTTTAGTATAACATTGATGCATTTTCGAATATTTAAAATGCAATTAAAAGCACGAGTCATTTTGACAAATTTTTGTTTTCATACATCCTCATATCATAGAAACTAATTAAATGTTTTAAAATAGACGCTATGCATTTTGGAGTAAATCTTCTCTGGGCTTCCTTCTGAATGTTACATTTTGTCACGCTAAATTATGAAGGTTTGAGTTTCGTTATTTTACATGAAGCTGCTGCATTGTCCTTTAGACCAATAGGTGCTCCTAATTGCATTATAATTAGATATTTCATCTTTGATACATAGAAACGTATTTTCGTAACATGTCCTGTATTCACGTACAACAATTTCAAATGCCTTCGTCTGTCACTTATGTATATATTTTATCTATTCTAATAAAGAATTTTGTTGTGGGTCCTTTCAGCTTTAACAGTTTAATTTTCAATTAACTGAATCGGTTGGCACTCATTCCCCTTATAGAAATGATCCCGTTGGTTACGATCCCGTTTAAAATGAAAAATCTGCTATGAGTTCCAAATAAGATAGAGCATTGCAATAAAAATAAGGTGTTTTATCACCGGCAGAAAATCTAACCAGCAAACGAAGAGAAACCGAACTAAAACACTTCAAGGTTATACTACCTGACCATTTGTGAGTGATTAAATTAAATTACACAAACATAAAATTACAGGCCAACTTAGACCTGGTTCAACGCAAGCTGCTTTTTCCAAATTTCTACTAGTTCAACAATTTTAATCAATACCTGGTACAAGTTTTACCTGCAAGGCGACAGAAATTCATCCACACGCTTACCGAAACAGAATCGAACCTCAATCTATATTACTTACAGCAAAGACTAGTAATTTGCTTTAATAAATTACATTGAACTTCTTTCTGGGAGACTAATCAACGTTTTAACTTTTCAAGCCCTTCTTGAACAAGTTACACAGCGTTTAAAGACATTAGGCATTTTAGAAGCAGGAGAGATGAAAAATGAGCAACGCAGGAACTCGAACCACGGACTTCTCGAATACGCGCCGAGCGTGCTGATCACTACACCACGAAGGCATGCGAAGAAGGCGGGAGAACTCCTGCTTTTGAAGGGCGACTGGGGATTAGGGGACCCAATCGCCAAATCCCAGTGGTAGAGAATCATCATCCACCACCTTTTTAGTTCGGGCGCCAATTGTAAAGACATTAGGTTATTTTCGAAAAGCAGGAGCGATGAAGAATGAGCAATGCCCTCGCCGGGACTCAAAACCCGGACCTCTCAAATACGCGCCAAACATGCTAACCACTACACCATAATGGCATGCGAAGAAGGCGGGAGAAATACCTTATAAGCTTTCTTAAAGAAACGGTGGTATACAGAAAGCAAAGAAATCAGCCTCTAAGTTGCACATATTTAGATAAAATGATACCAAGTACTATTGGTTCCCAATAGTAGCGGTTACGAACTTTCTCTTGATAATATCTTATTGGATCCATTTTTATGGCATTTCAATTCGTTATTGATTTTTAGTGTTGAAATATAAAAATCCTCTTTGTCTTCTTGTTTTTATTTACTTAATAATGTTTGTGTTCTTTTGCGTAGGGAAGAGAATTCTTCACGGTAAACTGCACAATATGTTGCACAAAATTTTTATTTTCGGTGATACGGAACTTTAAAGGACTTTTTTCTAAAAATGAAATCTTTAAAATAGGCGTCTTTCAATGTGCCGCCACAGTTTTGTCCACTAGATTATGAAGCAGGATAAGCAAAAATGGTTTGCAGTTCTCGGCTCAACTGATAGCGTTTTAACTTTCCTCACATATTTTGTAGCATGACCTTCACTTTCATTCAATTTAATTTTTACCCACTGCCAACTATCATCTCAGATAATTGGAGAAAATTGCTTTTAAATCTCTTTTGCAAAGTCACATAATTTAATATCCTTTGAATAGTTGTTGCCAACACCTAGCTTCAATTGGGGAAGGAATTCAAATAAGATGAATGATATTTTGGTACTAATGACAACTATATTTCTCACATCTCTCTGTAAAATTAAATAAAACTGTAAATCTATATGGGCCAATATACAAAAATTTTTAAATTAGTAAATTGTTCCTTCTCTATCAAAGATAGTTGTTTAAGAGGGCTGATCTACTGTGCAAAACTGATCTTGAAACATTTGTCGAATATAATATAATTTAAATCACCTTCTCCGGATGAAGAAAAGCTAAAATCTGTAAACTGTTTGCTTTAAAAACTTCCATTTAAAAGCTTATTTGCATAGTTATCGTTAGCTCTATTTGTATACAATCTCCTAGAAATATAAAGTTACTTCAGATAAGCAACCTATCTGCAAACATTTCTGAGACTTTATATTTTATATTTTTTGCGTGATCTTTTTGTACTAACCTCACCCGAAATATAGTTAAATGACATCTGTCATTAGAATTCAGTCGCTTTCAACACGTGATCTCTTTCGCAAATTGAACGAAGTATATAGAGATCTAAGAAAACAAAACAGGAAGAGACATTAAAGAGACAGCCATTGGAAGAGGTATGTGGTTTTTCTGCTCGAGAGGCAATCTTTATCTAGGAATAGAACAAGTGTCACTCCATAATTCAAGCATTAAAGGTTGTAGGGATTTATATTTAATTTTAATAACCAGTTAAATTTATATTCTTTCCTATAAGCTTTCATTCCCCTAACTCTCAATGCCAGAATATTTAAATTTGGTAGCGCGCGTGAAGTAATGCATTATACCTTGAGGAGAGAAGGTTAAAATACTGAGTTCTAGAAGGGAAAGTTACGGAGTTGGGCTGTATTTTTGTAACGTGAGCTTCTGTTTTGCATTTATTGCTGGTTAATGTGCCGCAACAGCTATTATTTGCTGCCATTAGATATTCGACGTGGTTTAAGAAACAGGATTATCTGAACCCTGTAGAGTAATTCTACTACTTGTTACTATCTTTGAAATTTTAGTTTAGTTCTTGTTATTTGAGTTACCGCACGAGTGAGGCGTTGTGTGTTAGCGTTAAGTCGATGCATTGTGAATTTTAAAAAGAGTTCTTTTTACCTTCTTTTACGTGTTTCTGCACGCACTTCAGCTGTCAAATGAGAAGATAGACAAGTAGGTCTTACAAGGCATTTTTCGTTTATTAATGATGCATTCCTTTCTCTGATGATATTGGCATCTGGAAATCAACAACTGAGTATAGGAAAGTGTAACACCATCTTGTACGACGTTAGAGCCTTTCCTCGTGCTCTGGCGTAGCTACTATCAGCTGTCAATTACACCACGAAAATCTCGTTGGTTTGAATGCTGGAGCGTAAACTGCTGAACATTTACATTTCTCACTCCACAAAACTTTTATTGGCTCTGAAATAGTTCAGGATAAAAATGAGTGGATGATAATTCTTGACCACGTGGATTTTGCAGACTGGGTTTCGTTTCTTCTCTTTCTGGTCGCCTTTTAGGTTTATGGAAGAATACAAGGAATTATTGCCTATCTGATGTGGGCTGTCATGGTGTCTGGCTAAGAACAACAAGACGTGTTACTAGAATACTGGCGAGGGAATAGATAGTTTCTTACATTTCCGACTTTGTTAGGAAATTTGATAGCGCTGCAACTTGGCCAAAATCGTTCACAGGGAAAATAACTCGCAGAAATATTAATTAAAGCTATCTATGATTAGCTAAGGAGTAATTTTGTTATTTTTATTGTAAGAACTGGATTTGTTCATTTGACTAATTCGGCGGTGAAAAAATTTATTTTTGGTTGACAAAGGTTTCCTGACAGCCGAATAAAAAGTAATTATGATGCATTTTTATTAACAGCTGTAAAATAAATCAATATAGCTTGTTTAATTGCGCTTTTAATTCATAACCTAGCACTTTTCCTTTCATTCAGTAAATTAGAATCATAGGTATATCACCAACTGTTCAAAGGCTATTTAGCTGTAAAACCTTCTGAAAACTCTAAATCTGTATGTACTTGATTGCGTAAGAAACTAATATTTATGCATCTTTCCGTATTAACAAATAATAACAATTAAAAATTAGCCTTAAGTGCACTTGTCATTCGTCTCCGAATAGTAATAAACTTAAGCTTGTATTATAAGCATTAATCCGTTAAACTTCTTAAAACTATTCAATTTCAAATTTGCCAAAAGGATCATAATATTATTAAAATATTTATGTTCATAATACTTTAAAATTGGTTTTTAACTGCTATAACATTGAAGATTAGAAGTATATTTTTAGCTAGCCAATTATGTGGCCCAATGAGCAAATTATTATATTTTTCCAGGTGTCTGGATCCTTAGATTAAGGGAAAGTTTCCACCAATGATCGCTTTTAATCACGTGAAACCACACAAGAATTAATCCTTCCGTACACGTCGTAATTATTTTCGCGGATAAAAGACTTCCAACGTTTGATCTTTCCATGAAACGCTTCACCTCATAATTAATTATTCGACCAATGTCCTTTTACCAGGTATAGGTACCAGATCAAAATAACGCTCAAATAAATCAGGTTTTACTGTCGCGATAATGGCAAATCCTTCAATTAAAATGCAGCTGCAGTCTGTCGTAAAAGCGATATGGATTTGATTATGGAAAGTACACTAGAATGACCTGTCTTCTTTAAAACGCTTAATTATGGAACTTGGTGGAACAACAAAATTATTAGCAATATCAATTCTGGCAAAATAGGGTTCCGCGAATAGAAATTTTATGTTTTTTCTTTTTGAATTTTACAGTTGTACGAGTGTTTTATAAAACCCTTCGTGTATATGCCTTTCTTAGATGCATTGTCACTTTCTTCTAACGCGAGTTTAGGCCAAACTGAGTATATTTAGATTTTGTTTCAGAAACTCGGCTGCTTTTAGAAAAAGTTCTTCCTTTCATACCTAATGCCTAAGTTTCTATTTCGTAAAATTTTACTACAACATCCAAATTTAATTATCTTACAATATTTGACTACTAAGCAAGTTTGATGGAAGCGATTATCGACACCGAGAGTCGACGGTTGTATATGCCTCTGTATTTACTCATCTACTAGTAAGAATATTGTGGTTGTAAGGAAAGTTTTAATACCTGCACTCAAAAATAGTTTTCGTTTAGTGCTACAGCAGTATTCAAGGCATTTCAGTATTCAATCTGCACTCATCAGCAATGAGTGAAAATGGTTAATGGTGAAATCAATCTTCTAGGTGTTTTAAAATCTGAGATTTTCAAATCACAGGTTTTACTTCTCTTCCATTCATATAGTTCTATGAGTGCCAAAGTTTCCAGAATAACGTTCCAATTTGCGCTTGTTAATCAATATATAAGCTTTTGAAATTTCACTACATCAGAGATTTACAAACTTCAAAGCACATCTGGTCAGGACCACTGAAGCCGAGTATTAGAGTTTTGTACTCGGATATCGTAGCTCTTAAGTTTCAAAAGCCCTCAACATTGTTATTGTTTTCCGCTCCTTTCATTTGTCTTCACAGTACATAAAGTTTTAAAGACCTGAGAAAACGATTCTACGTTTTATGGTCTCTGGAGAATTAGAAACTTTATAATATCCATGGTATAGGGCTCAATTTCTCTGAAATTACTGAAGTTTCAGAAGCACGCTATTTAGTTTACTTCAGAAATGTAACTTGTATTAAAATGAGTACCACAGTTTCTACGAAAGGATTTTTCTGTCAAAGATTTAAGAAAAAAGTTAAAATTGTACGCTGCTCGACATTGAAAATGCAACACCAAGAAGGAGTGGTCGGAAAGTGATGAAATTTGGAAAAAAGACAGAGACAACAAGCAGCAATAGGATGTAGGCGATGATGATGTTGGCGCAGTAGGATGTAGAACCACCGCGGACAGCGATGCACGAAGAAACGCGTCTAGGCATAGAGTGAATAAGAGTGCGGATGGTGTCCTGAGGGATGGCTCTCCATTCCCTTTCAACCATTTGCCACAGTTCGTCTTCAGGCAGGGGCAGAGTCTGCAAACGGCGTCTAATCACATCTCACACATGTTCGATTGGTGACAGGTCAGGAGAGTACGGTAGCCAGGGAAGCATCTGTATACCTCGCAGAGCATGTTGGCAGATGTGAGCACTGTGTGATCGGGCGTTATCCGGCTGAAAAATTGCATTAGGCAGCCCTGAAGGTAGGGGATTGCCACCGGCCGCAATGCATTATCCAAGTATCGTTGGGCCGTTGTCATGCCCTGAATACAAACTAGAGGTGACCTGGAATCGTAGGCAATAGCGACCCAAACCATTATGCCACGTTGTCGCGCGGTGGGGCGTTCCACAGTTACTGCCGGATTAGATATGTCTCCACGTCGACACCACGCACGTATGCGGCGACTGTCACTGGATAAACAGAAGCATTCATCTGAGAGCACAACGTTTCGCCATTCTGTCATTCACATGGCTCCAGTCCGGCACCATTCTAAACGTTGGCGTCTATGCTGTGGGGTCAATGCAAGTCTTCTTAACGGACGCCGTGACTGCAGGCCACGCTCAACCAATAGATGGGAAATGGTTCTCGTCGACACAGGAACATCCAGGGTATCTTGCGCATGCTGCAGAATCGCGGTACATGTGACTTGCGGGACCGCCACAGCTTGTCGGCGGATGCGTTGATCCACACATGCTGACGTCATTCACCTCACCTCACTTCACACTTTTACCAGACTTGATCAGAAAGTGGCTTGATAAAATTCCGAAGTATGCTTTAATGTGGTTCTATTTCAGACTTTTACCAAGCCTTTGCTGTAAAACCTGCACATTATCAACGCCTTCTGGTAAAAGCCTGAAACGAGGGATTTAAATCGACTCTGGATAAACCTGAGCACGCAAATTTCGTTGCAACACATTTGCGTTCTTGCTTCTTCTTATTCGAGCAATTTTAAGTCTAGCTTTCAGCGAATTCAAACAAGTATAAGCGGCTACGATCTAAAATAGAAGTAGTTTGTTTCCATTTCAACATATTTTGCTGAAAGGAAATGAATGATGTTATGCGGAGAAAGTTTTACGACATTTTGTCTGAATCTGTAAAAAGTAAGCAAGATAACAGCTTTTGTTTAACAAATGAGAATAATAAATTATAAATTCTATAACACTTCTTTAATAAATGAAGTGAAAAAAGCAGAATGTGTGAATCAAAAACAACCAGTTCATTACAGAAGGTTGAAACGCTATGATATTCTAAATACTGAAGGAGAGGACAAACTTATAACACCACTATCTGCAGAAAAAGCAGAAATCTTGCACTACGTTACAGTTGATAAAGAGAGGACAAACTTATAGCAGAAAAAGCTGAAATCTTGTATTGTGTTACAATTAATGAAATCTTCAACGTCATATACAGCGCTCATATCGCAGTTGGCCATGGTGGAAGAACTCGTTTGATTAAGGAACTAAATCGAAAGTACAAGAATGTAACAGTAGAATCTATGGTCACGTATTTGTGGCTATGTGAATCATGATAGAAAAAACAAAAAAATTGTGAAAAAGGGGTTTTTAATCAAGCCAATTGTGCATAGAGAAATGAATTTTCGATACCAAATTAACGTAATATATGCAGTCCAATTCTGATCAATTCTGATTCATTTTAATGTATCAAGATCCTCTTACAAAATCCGTTCTTCTTCGAAGCTTACGTAGTAAAAAGATCTGGTGAAGTAGCATAACACCATCTGAATATTTTCGCTACTTTTGGAGCCTGAAATTTCTCCATTAAGACAACGGGAGATTTTTTTGCAATCAAATCATAAACAGTTTATTTGAAATGTGCAGTGATATAAAAATTGTTCACAGTAAACCAAGACACTGTCCAACGGCAAGGTTTCTGTCGAACGGGCGAACTAAAACGTTGAGAAGTTGCTGGCAACAGGGATGGAAACAAATAAGACAGAAAAGTGGTCGGAAAGATTAAAATTTGTTCAAGCAATGAAAAACAAAGCATACGACGATGGAATCAAATGTTCACCATATGAAGCTATGTTTGGTTGTTCTGTAAAGCTGAGACTCACAAACTGAGTTTTGCCACTTAATTTGATTAGTAACATGGCCACTGAAAAGGACTTAGAAAAATTTATAAATATCAATAAATGCAGGGTTAAAACAGAAAATGAAGGCACTAATCTCGAATCAACAGTTGTTCTCGAATCGCAGAACCAGATATATGTTCTGACACAACGGATACGATTATCAACAAAGTTGAAAATGTGGAAGTGTTTGGAGAGACAGCTGAGGAAGAACTTGAAGCTAGTAAAGAACACGAAGACTGCATCTAGTAAAAACTTTCCGAAGCTTACTTTCGGACAAAATGTTAAAATAAAAGAATGTGATAATGATAGATCAAAAATGGACCCAAAATCAGAAATAGCCAGATATTAAAGATGACGAGTTTTATGTTCTTGGTTCTAAGTTTGTTAAATTAAAATCGTTGCACACAAGAAACCAGTTTAACTTTTATAAAGAAATTTTTAATATAAAAAAGTTGGTATATAAAAAATAAGTGTACGTGAAGTAGTAAATAACTTTCTTTAGTTCGGTGACAAGGATTAAGAAAATGCAACTGTTCAAAGAAGTGCAGTAGGAAGATGTGTGCGTAATCAACTGATCTCCTTCGTAATTCAAAATGTCATTCTATAAGGTATTTCTCCCACCTTCTTGGCATGCCTCCGTGGTGTAGTCGTTAGCACGCTGGACGCGTAACCGAGAGGTCCGTGGTTCGATTCCAGGCGAAGGCGTTGTTCATTTTTGATCACTCCTGCTTCCAAATAACCTAATGCCTCTACAAGTGTTGTAACAGGTAATAAGAAGTGTTACAGTAGTACACTGGTGAAATAAATTAAGAGAATTTTCACATTTGACCTATGATCTCCCGAACTACTGGACAGATTTTAATAAAATTTGGTGTGAACATAGGTTGATATAATACAAACAAAATAAACATTCAACAGTTATTATAGACACACATATTCCTGTGTAACACTCATGTGAGTCTGAAGGTCTGAAACAGCGGTTGCAAAAGACACAAAAGAAATGGATTAATAGGGGGTATAGTCCCCTCTAAAAGCCCTCGCAGCGCGATGTCATACTGAAAATAAGGCAGTTTATCAGTGCCTGTGGCAATTGGTCTCACTCATTCAGCAACGATGTTTCCAGTTCCTGGATGGTTCTCGGAGGAGGGTTGCGAGTTGCAATTACCCTCCCCAGAGCGTTCCAGACATGCTCCATACTGTTGAGGTCTAGAGACCTGGCTGGCTGATCCATCCGGCGAATATCCTCACTCTGGAGAAATTCGTCGACCACAAGAGCTCTATGTGGCCTCGCGTCATCGTCCTGTAAGATGAACTCGGGGCCCACTGCAACCCGGAAAAGGCGAACATAGGACTCCAAGACCTCATCCCTATACCTCACACCAGTCACAGAGCCTCTGTCAAAGACGTGGAGAGGTGTGCGACCCTCCAACAGGATGCCTACCCAGACCATTACACCGCCACCGCCATAATCGTTGATTTCGCGGACATTGGAGGATAGGTAGAGGGTCCTTGGCTCTCTCCATATCAAAGTACGGTGAGAATCGGTGTTTAGGCTAAAACGGGACTCGTCGGTGAAGAGAACGGTCGCCCATTGCTCCGTACTCCAATCACTAAGCTGCGTGCACCATGCTAATCGGACTGTCCTGTCCGTAGACGTGAACGGGACGCAAATAGCTGGTCTTCTGGCAAACAACCCTCTCTCATTCAGTCTTTTGGAAACAGTCACCCTTATTACACGGGTTCCTGTGGTTGCATACAGGTCCCGAGAAAGCTGAGAAGCTGTAGCCCCTTTGTTAAGCCTCGCTAAAATGGACAAACAGCGATCTTCTCTGGCTGTCGTGGCTCTTGAACGACCTTGCCCAGGCTTTCGCTCGATGGATCCAGTATCCTGGAACTGTTTCCATAGGTTACAAACTGTGTGTTAAATTAAACACTCCGCATATCTGCACTTGCGATTGGCCTGCCTCTAGCCTCCCCACACTTCGCCACCTCATTCCATCAACTAAACGTTGGTGGTTACTTCTTTTTACTGTTCGGATGTGAATTTAACAGCTTGCTGCAAGAGAACACCAAGAAATTCGCCGTGACATTCGTCTTACCCTCCACGCGCTTATAAAGCCTGTTTTTTTGCTGGCTCCGCCTACACACACATGTGTGCTTACGTATTTGCCGTACAAGATTTGCATTTTTATCTAGAAGCAGTGTTTTTTCCTTCACTTCAGTTCTTTTCATGCAATTCGATAAAATGTGCAAATTCTCTTAATTTATTTCACCAGTGTATTAAAGAAAAACATACTATATTTTTCTTATTTTTTAAAATTCCTAATTTAAATTTTTTCTGATTTCTGTTTTTTTTAACTAGCCCCAAATTATTTAAAAAAATTATCGAAATCTCTTCAGTAGTTATCGAAAGAATTGTGCATTCGTTCAGCTTTTTAACTTGGGATAGATATTCCTTGGAAAACAATTGTAAGACTTCATCAACATAATCTTAAATCCTACTTTAATTTGATCACCTTTACAATTTATGTTATCAACTTAAAAGTTAAAGTGTGTATTAACTTTTTTTTTGCGATACGCTGTATACAATTGGTCTCATTGTATTCGCTGTATCTGCGAATGGAAAACTCTATTATAAGTAATTCCTCGTTTCGGGATTTTACCGGAAGGCGTTGGTAACTTCTAGGTTTTACCTTAATGGCTTGGTAAAAGTTCGGAATGGAATCATATTAAAGCATACTTCGGACTGTTACCAAGGCACTTTGGTAAGAGCTAGGTTTCACCGGTAAAACCTACTATTTACTAGACTTCGGCCTTTTACAGTAACATATATATAACTTGTTTTCCTATTTTGTAGTGCATGCTATTTTATAGACGTGTATTTATGTATGAATTAATTTATTGTACTTGTCACTTTGCTGTTGTTAGTAATAAGAATTTTTATATTATTATTTCATTACTGCATATATTCTTCTAGGAATTTCCTACCTCCCCTCTTTTTCTTTCTTGAAAATACACAGTCCAGTCACATTAATGTGACCACTACGTACTTTCCATGTCAGAGTTAAATAACCAATCACAGAAGGCAGGTGGCAGCACAGTGCAGTTGAGCGTATATAAAGGGTGTGTGAGGGCTTTGGAAAACATTTCAATCGTTGGCGTAATGCAGAAACGAAGCGATTTATCCGACTTCCAAAAGGGCATGATCGTTGGCTTTCGGGCCAAGGGTGGAAGCATTTCCGAAACGGCTGAGTTTGTGAACTGTTCGCGTGCCGCCGTGGTAAAAGTGTACCGTGCATGGCAAAATGGGACTGTCCAAAATCAGCGACGTGGCAAATGTGGTGCACCACGGGCCATAGATGACAGAGGCGAACGACGGTTGCGGAGATGCGTTCGGGCAGATAGACGGGCTACCGTTGAGCAACTGACCACCAAAATGAACCAAGGGGCTACCAAAAGTGTCTCCCAAAGTACTATTCAGCGAACATTGCTGCGTCTGGGCCTCCGAAGCAGACGCCTGGTTCGTGCACCTATGCTGACTGCTGTTCATCGACGGCGAAGGCTAGAATTTGCACGCCAGTACAGCAGCTGGACGTCCACTGAGTGGCGACAGGTTGCGTTTTCGGATGAATCGCGTTTTATGCTCCATCGGACAGATGGACGTTGGCGTATAAGGCGTGAAACCTCTGAAAGGAACCACCCTGCAACCATTGCCGGAACGGTCCAAGCTGGAGGCGGGAGCATTATGGTCTGGGGAATGTTTTCCTGGCATTCTCTAGGTTCACTGATCATTGTGGAAGGCACAATGGATCAATACAAGTACGCATCTGTCCTTGCGGACCATGTTCACCCCTACATGCGCATTGTTTTTCCTCAGGATGATGGCATCTTCCAGCAGGACAATGCGAGGTGCCATACAGCTGCCAGTGTACGTGCGTGGTTCGAAGAGCACCAGGATGAGTTTACCGTCCTCCCCTGGCCAGCAAACTCACCTGACTTAAACCCAATCGAGCATCTGTGGGACCATCTCGATCGAGTTGTTCGCGCCATGGATCCTCAACCGCGTAATCTAGCGCAGCTGGCGACGGCATTAGAGTCGGCATGGCTCAACATCCCAGAGAACACCTTCAGGGACCTATGTGACTCTCTTCCTGCACGTCTCGCAGCAGTCCGCTCTGCGAAAGGTGGTTATTCTGGCTTTTGACAGATGGTCACATTAATGTGACTGGACTGTGTAATATGCATGTGGTTAGCAATAAATCGCACACATATGGGGGTATGTTGTGAGAGTAAAACTTTGGGAAACACTAGTGTAAACGTTTATGGCAGTTATCAACTGTAAACATTATACTTTACTGTAAACAATATTTTAAATAACTTATTATTTTTTTTGGATATAAACTAGTAAGAAGGAATTGGGTTTCCATTTATTAAACTGATAAATAATATGTTTCATATGATGAAACTAAAGAAATGGAAATAGCTTGCAGATCTAATCAGGAAATGGTAATGGATGTGAAACCCTGGATTTAAAGAGCCTAAGCAAATATTTAATGGTGTGCGGTGCGTAAAATAACATGAAGCGCAAATAAAAAGGCTAAATGACAGATACTGTAATATGGAAATACAGTAGACATCGAATAAACAGATTTCACGAAGAGGTTTCACATTCCCGGTTACTCGAAACCCGCAGTTGATACGACAGCAGTTAAAAAGGACAGGAAGTAGGAATAATATACATAATACTCGTAATTAAAGGAAAAATATTATTAATAATTTGGCTGTATTTTCAAGTAGTTTAATTTGGAGAGTAGTACATTTGCTTATGCAAGTTAAATAAGCATTCAAAACAAGAAAAAATACACTTCAAATCAGAAAGATCTTATGTTTTAGTTTATGTTACTATTCTGCTGTGATAACAGGATACATAAAGTTAAACTGTATACTTTTGAAGATAAAAATAATTCCTGAGTACTGCCAAATCATCTGTAATTGCTATTAGAAATTTCTTTATTTTGTATTGCCCGTTGAATAATTTGCGTATACTAAAACTCTGAACAGTGACTAGTACATTTGGCATTACATTGTAAGGTTTATCCTAATTTTATTAACAGTTATTTTAAGTTATGGAACTTTCTTATCTATTCTGATTTCAGCTCACAATTTCCTACCAGAATGCAATTTCAGAAGTGCAGTGAATGCAAATGAGTACTATTTAAGTCGATGTTTCGGCGACTTCAAGAGAGAGAGTCTGATTTTCCTGACTAGCGCGCGTTTACCATTTGGCTACGTCTCTCCTAGATACTGCTCGGCCATATTTTAGGCTCTTGTTTGGCTTTGCCTATTTAATTAATATTTAGGGGCCAACTACTTAGAAACCTGGTAGCTTCGGCTATATCTTTTAGATAGCTTTAGTTAAGCTTAGTTTAGTTTAAATTCATAATTATTAAGTTCAAGCCCAACTGGAGGCTTTGCCTATACTCCGAGTTAAGAGTTGATTGTATTTATTCTGAGAAATAAAGGGTTTTTAACCCTTCTTAAATCTTACGTGTTTATTCCCACACTTAAGCGATTATTCGCTTGTTAGTGTTTGTGGGGTTCTGCGATTGAACATTGGATTTAAATAAGTAAACCCCCCCAACATGTTTTCGAACTTACTACATGTGCTTCCTATCGGTGAATGCATGTGTACCAGATCACATGAACATCAAGTAACAATCTGTGTATGAACAATCAGTATTTATCTCGTGCCCACAAGCACGTAAGTATTGATTTAGTGAACACATGTATTTATTCTAGCACATAAGTAATATTTAATCTACTGTATATATTCTGTAACTAGTACTGAATTTGTATTTATTCTTCTGTATTGAACACTATAAATGAAATATAATGAACTAAACACTATCTCCTATGTACGTATTCCGTAATTGTGCAATGCGTATGACCATCCCAGCCTCACTAGCAGTACGCAGCCACCAAGTAGTATTAAGGATTTACAAGTACATATATATACCAGCACTTAAGTATTAAGTATTCTTCCACACTGAATTTGTAACCTGTACGGAATTAGTATTTACACTTCTACATTTTATTCTTCCGTATTTATTCTTTTGTACTGAACATCACGTATACCAACTGTCTTCTGTAAATATTCCATAATTGTGCAATGTGTATCACTATCCAACTCTAGTTAGCAATGAGCAACCTCCAAGTATTATTAAGTGTTCACAATACGAATTTATTCTACCACATAAGTAGTAATTGTTCTTCAGTATTGAATTTGTATTTCCTACTAAATTTGTCCTTATTCTTCTATATTTATTCTGCCGTATTTATTCTATTGTATTGCAGTAGATGTATACTAAATGCCCCATGGAGACCCAAGTGTTTTATAATTGTGCAATGTGTATTTTCACCGTAGCCTATCTATAATTGAGCAAGCTCCAAGTGTTGATTGGTGAACACAAATATGTAATTATCCTAGCTCATAAGTAGTATCTTTTTTTATGTATTGAATCTATATTTACTATACTGAATTTGTATTTATTCCTCTGTATTTAATATTTTGTACAGAACATCATATACATCAACTAATCTACGTAAGCACTCTGTAATTGTGCAATATGTAGACTGTAGATATAGGTGGACGTAGCACTACACCGATGAAACACAATGGTAAAGGGTTGATGCCCACGTCCCCCGTCTATCTATCTATCTATCTACGATAAGTGGTTAGTTAAGTTTTGTAATATTATAGTAGAATTTATAGTGCTTTTCTATGATTTCATCATAAACTGAATTAACATGCTTTAAAAAAGGACTAGTCAATCCAACTCCGTTTAATCAGGAGTGTATATAGACATAGCCGTCATATTAATTCGAATCTTTGTTGATTCCATTCGGTTTGCTCAAAAAAAAACTTTCACGCAAAGATGAAGATTTTCATAAAGAGATATATTTAAAAATATATTTAAAATTTACTGTTGGTTTAAGCCTGCTAATTAATCTATCAGTTGAGGAAAACTGTACGATAAAATCCATTGTGCGGTTTTTTAAGAATGAGTTATTAAAGGTTAAACAAAAATGAATCTTAATATTACACCTCCTTTAACCTTTTTTGGGAGTGAGGTCAAATTCTGGTCTTCTCTTTAATAAGAATCCTAAAATTCTAATAATACAAGAAAAAGGTAAAATTTAACTGAAAATTTATTGTCATTACATTTTACAGATACAACTAAAATTTAATGAAATTTATCCAATCCTACTTGAAAGTTTGATGTATGCAAATGTTTACGTACGTACAACACACACGAATCGATTAATGAGGATAGAGGTATTCTCCAGTTTTAAACATAAACGCTGAGAAATGACGCAAAACCACTCAAGAGCTCGATTGAAATACTCATGTGGCTCAAAAGAGAGTTTCTTTGGTGTTGCACAAAATCTCTCTCTCTCTAAATTTTGGATTCGCTTATTAATTGCTACCCAACAAATTCGCATTCTTGTCAGGCTAACAGAAAAAAATAAATTTATACGAAAAGTCTAACAAAATGTGAATGTTTTCATATTTTATATTACGCCCAAAGGGGCGTGTTTTCATTTACGCATACACACATGTTTTTTGAGTATTTGGGCTAACATCTCTTTGGTCTAAAAATATTTAAAATCAGCATATCTTTAGAATTGCCAGTAGAAGTCTCGCGTGCTGGAGAAAAAAATACTCGTGCAGCGTGTTCCCACTGTTCGTTTTGAAATCGTTGAGCTTCTTAATCAAAAATTCATTAAAGTTTAAAAAATATGAAATAGATAATAAAAGAAATGAAATTCAAGATTCGGGCTTCCAGCTGCCCATATTCGAGTAGAGGACTGCGTTATTCAAAATTTGATGGTTCTAGATATCGTTGTTTTTTCACAAAACATACATACAATCATGCAGATTCTTCACTTTTTAATTTCTTTAAATATAGTACAGGTGATAATATTTGGTGGCAAAAATTTGAAAAGGGATGCAACAGTTTATAGTGATTGAACGCAAAATGCCCTTTCGAGACTAATAGAGGTTCTAGGTGGGGTGAAGAGAGTGACTAATAATTAGCTAGACACGTTTAAGTGTCAAAAGTAATGTTGCACGTGTCCAATAGTTGCTGGCTTACCAATATTTCGTACATTGCGTTATTAAGCCTAGAAAAGGAAAAAATAAATATTTCACTCACCCCAATTACTGTACTGTGCCTTTGAGAAAATAAACATGTAAATTTCAATCAGCTTACTTTATTCAAGTACTTATGCATACTTTCCGTTACTATCTAGGCTAAATACACAAAATGAATATTAGGGCACCATTAGTCGATTGCGCAACCTCGTGCAATATTGGCAGAATAACACATATCTATCGACATCGCCTTATATTACTAATGGAAAGTCTTGATCCTTTACATACAAATTCCTGACGTTACACTGTTTGCACTGATAAATTTATTTTCGTAAAAAACGATTCCGTTTAGCTGATTTCTACATTATCGTCTATTCCTAGCATCGATGAGATCTCGGCTAATTGCAGTTCATTCATATATACGTCAATGAGCTCTGTCACCGCAAGGGAATGCACGCAAAATTGCAGCAGAAATAATATCCAGGAAAATTCAGGAAATTGTAACTTGCATATTTTTCGTCATTCGAAGAATCCCACGATTTTTTTAAGCGTCAACAACGAGACATTCTGCACCTTTTTTTTTGCGTACAGCACTGAACGAAAACCTCCACGCACCACGTTAGCGTGGTCGTCAGAACAAGATGGGAAAAACCAGTTCTGTGAGAATTTATATCCACGTGTAGCTCCACGATTACGATATAACTTACGATTGGATCAGTGACGATAAACTTCGTAGTGTAAGAAACTTGTGTTCTCACACCGGGCTAACGCTCTTTTGGACTAATAAAGATAACCCGCTATTTAAAATACATTTTACAGACAGAGGCTCTCAAACGCCTGAAGAAATTAGGGTTTGAGTCTATGCGTATTATACGGGAACGTGAGTGCAAGATATATTTAAACAGTAGCAGCATAGTAACCAAAAACCTCTGAATATCAATGAGAGTATTATAACAGGAGCAACAATACTGTACATTTATGTTCGTTGACATTACTGTATGTTTTAATGTAGATGCGTAAACAGGAAAAAATAACAAAGTGCATTTTAATATTAAAGCAGGCAAAGCAATTTTTTAAATACTAATGAAAGGAAATTATGCGAAACTGTTCACATCAAAATATACTGATGCTTTCTTAATGCGTAAGAATAGAAACTATTTCTAGTGAAAAGCCGGAGAGGAGGCTTCTATTTCTTTTCAAACAGCACGTTAAGACATACACGATTTTAAGGAAAACTAAAAAACAAATGAAAGTGCCGTTATTTACTTGAAGATTTAGATTTAACTTTACAAAATGAAGTAAAAATGGCGAGCTAAATGACCTATGAAAGGAAGATAGCGTAAATGATAGAAAATCTGTCAAAGATTCCTGTTTCCACTGGCTAAGTTTCCAGCGAAATGTACCGTGAAACGTAGTTTACGTTTCTAAAGCAAATGTTGAACGTTTCTCCCGAGAGTTCTACACGCGGCGCACTGAAATATTACGAACTAGAATGTATCAGAGGCTTCCGCAAACCGGAAATTTTATGTTCTTCTAAACTTCGGAGAACAGTCTTTCGTTTTTAACTTAGGGAGTTAGGGAGCTGAAACAAAAGTATTTTTTCTGGTATTTCTTTCTATAGCTTTAAGCGTCTGCTCATATGGATTGGACAAATAAGAATATTTTGCTCTTTTTCACACTTTCTTCAAGTCATTTTTATAAAAATTTAGGGATTAGTCCATGAACTTCGATAGAATAATGAAATATCTTTATACTTGGCAAACCAAATAAACGAAAAAAAATTCAGGAAAAAAGTCATCAGAAAAAACTAACCCGCGAAACAGGAGAGAAAAAATATTTAACAATGAATCTCCAAATTAAAATCCTTTATTTTTAAAATGTAGGATTTATAGAGAAACTTTATTGCTCAGCAGTAAAGGAAGTTCCAAAAAGGGGGAAAGGAAATTTACTGAGAACTATGAGTGCATGGCTCGGGGAATGATAGTTAATCCTCGAAGTAGAAGACTTTTTAAAATTGTGGTAGTTTTTATCAATTGGCTCGCATTGCAATATAAAAACAAAAGCATGTCGGGTGTTACAACAAAAAAATTCACGTTTGAATATTTCTGATGTTGTTATAAAAAACCAATGATTCCAGAGAGTAAGAAGGAGTTTAATAAAGCAGGTTTTGTTTTCATGCAGTTTAGGAATGGGATAACGTTTAGTAAAAGTATGTGAAATTTAAATTTTGATACAGATCAATTAAAGCGTTGTAAGGATATTAATATTTTAATTATTATTATGGTTTAGACTTTCACTAGCACTTCTCTGTTCCGTTTCCTTACGAAAATGTAAATCAGTTTGAGAAGATTAAAGTCGAGGGTTTTGAAGTGTAAGAGAGAGAGAGAGTTTCTGCCTCTAGAGGCCACGCTACTAGTTCTCCAGCTCGGATAAGATTCTAATTTTTCGGCTTCGCATTATTGCTGGCGACATTTAAATTGCTATGGCGGTGAGAAATTTAGATCCAATTTCATGTTAAATCGATTGTATAGTCTGATTATTAGACTAGTTTAAGTTTTGAAATTGAATGTTTCTTTCAATTATAGTGCCTCAAGTGGTGGCTGATCTTGTAAAGCATGATTTATATTTAAGTTGTAATTTAATTAAAAGCTTTATTTTAAACATTTTCAGCTTTCTGTAGTTCTTTTCAGATACAGTGATAATTCGCTTCACGTCTGTGAGGAGTTTGATGCTAATTTATGCTCCCCAAAATATTCAAACTCTATAAACTGTTAAAAAGGAGTTTATTATAACTTCCGTTATGATTAACAACATAATCATTCTTAGAATAAAGGTACAAAAGGCTTACCTTTTCAGTCGACCTTCTTTCTCGTTCTTCTCCAAAGGTATATCCGGGAATATTTTTATTAATTGCACACATCAAAGGTACTACTCATCTCAAAAAAGAGAGGCTTCTAAGATAATAAGATACGTTTAATTTACATTACTAACTAACTACATACACGACACAGAGAGAAGTTACTGGTTACATCTTTAACTCAAACGTCCATTACGAGTTCTAAACTTCAGTTATAGTTCTGTTTCATTTTGGCTGCGCGCATGCGCAAATCACGTGGTGTTTGGTAACAGTTTTAACCGCGAGAGTTTCAACAACTTCTTTTGTCTAAAGTATTACTTTGAAATCTGGAAAATGCACATGATAGTCTAGCACCTCCAGTAAGAGTTTGCAATTCTAAACTTAGAGAAATTAAAAATAGGAAAAGTAAAAAAAAAAAAAAAATCTGAAATGTTTCAGATTTTAAATTACGTAAGGGGCTTTTTTAACATTTTGTGTGTTACCTATATTTATTAAATATCACGCTCTTCGCACTTAAACCATAAAATTCAGTCAAGAGGAATATCGCAAAATAATTTTAATATAAGCATATTTTTAGAATTTCCGGCACGCAGCTTCGCGCGCTTGCTATTGCTCGGTTTGAAACCCTTGAGTTTGTTAATCAAAAAGTTGTTAAAGTTTTACAAAATATAAAATCGATAAAACAAATTCCAAATTTCAAGTTTCTGTTTCCAGATGCTCATATTCGGGTGGAAACGTTCAATATTGAATATCGTCAAAAGCGAAACAATGCTTTTAGTGAATCAACGCAAAATGCCAAGACGAAATTAATAGTTCTGGGAAAATTGCCCTTTGGAGTAATAAATAAATAAATAAAAATGTAAAAAAATGTAAAATTTTGAAAGTTAAAAAAACAATATTATGAATTAAAGATTACACAAATATTTTTTACTCTTAATAAATAAAAATAATATGTTTGGCGGCAGTTTTTTAAAATTGAATTTTTAATTTTGGTTAAATTTACAGCTCAATTTTAAAAATCAGATTTAAAACTTTGTCTTCGGATTCAGAATTCCTTTCGTTTTTTTCCTGTTTGTTTGAACGTAAAATGGTATACGCAAAAAAAAAATATATATAAAATTGCCTAAATAAAATTAAAAAAGTGACTTGTGTACAGTAGTTGACCTTCAACATCATTCGATTCTATTTTGGTTGGACCCGGTAGGATAAAAAAATTTTTTCAATCGATATACACTCATGTCCATAAATTAAGGATAATTCGGAGTCACGCGGAAATCGAACTCTAAAACAAATATATCACCTGTAAAATCACTACACACATCTTCAACAATCATATGCAAATTTCAGGAAGTAACCAGATGACATCGATGGTGAGTCACAATGACGAGAGTGTAAGAGAGTGATATATAAGGAATACAGGCAAGAAGTAAAATTGTTCGCAGACGCTTTATAAGCATTTCAGTGCAATTATCGAATAGTTATGACACAAAGGACGCATGTTGATGATCTTTTACGTGGTAGAATTATCGGCCGCCTGAAATGTGGGCGTACCCAACTGGAAATATCAGACGAACTGCCCAGAGTGTCATCTCCAGGCGTTGGCAACGATTCCAAGATGATGGTAATGTGAGTAGATGTTACAAAACAGGTCGCCCCAGAGTTACAACGCCGAATGAGGACCGGTATTTGGGAGTTACTGCCAAAAGAAACGGGCGAAGCACAGCCTCAGACCTGTCTCGTCAGCTCTCCTCAGCCGCTGGTACGACAATTTCAAGGCAGACCGTGTACAGACGCTTAGGGCAGATTGGTCTATATGCTCGTAGACCTCTCAAATACGTTCCACTTACTGTAACTCACTGTCGCCTGCGGTTAGCCTGGAGTAGAGAGCATGCATTGTGGACACCGCAACAGTGGGCTTGTGTGATGTTTTCCGATGAGTCCAGGTTCAGCTTGCAGTCTGATTCTCGCCGGACTTTCATATGGAGAGCTCCAGGTACTCGTTACCACCAAGAAAACATCATTGAACGACACCGTTACGGTGGTGCAGGAGTGCTCGTTTGGGGTGGAATTATTCTGGGTTCTAGAACTGACCTGCATATTCAAATTGGAACTATGACAAGCCTAATCTATCGAGACGTCATTCTGGAACAACATGTAGGTTTGTTTCGAGCGCCATGGGCTCAAAATTTGTGTTTATGGATGACAACGCCCGTCCTCACCGTGCAAACATCGTAAGCGAATGCGTTCAATAGGAGGACATCACCCGTATGGAATGGCGAGCATTCTCACCGGACTTGAATCCAGTAGAGCAGGTGTGGGACATGCTTGGCCAACGAGAACCTCCTCCTACATGTCTACCGGAACTTCGGATAGCATTGCTTTTTGAGTGGTGTAATATCCCCCAAGATCAGATCGATAATTTGATACTCAGCATGCCTAGGCGTTGTACGGATTGTATTGCATCGTCTGGGAGACATACAATGTATTAAAGTCATACGAACCATGTAATATTGGTTTTTTGTAAACAGTTTTTTTTTTGTAATTTGCTCCAGGGAGAAAAATTCGCTAATTTTTTTAATAATATCAAACATAAAATTTGCTCCAGGGAGAAAAAATCGCTAATTTTTTTAATAATATCAAACATATAGCATTTTTTTACTCTTTACCTTTTGTTTAATAAATAAGCTTTACAAATAAATCAAATTTGTTTTGCTTCTAACTCTTCCTTTGCCTGATTTTGCATTATCTTTAATTTATGGACATGAGTGTATTATACAGAATTAAAACCATATTTCATTAATAATATTTAAAGTATAAAATTACTTTTACTTCAGAATAAAGAATAATAAAGAAGTACGGCTAAACTAACTTGATAATAACTAATGATTTGCAGTCTTAGGCTCATGAGCAATGCAGTTGTATAAAATCGGCGAAGAATGAAATAATCTAGGAATCTCTGATTGGCAACAATTTGCAGTTTTCATTTTTAAATATTAAGCGTTAAAAAAAGTCCTTTTCCATGTGACTAACATGATGCTCAATATCTTTCATTTAGAATTTTAGGAAACCCATACAAATGTTTGTAAAGATTATTGTAGATTTCTCAAAAATAACTTAGATACGTTGTAAATATGTATGGGAAATAGTAGGATGAACTGCAAATTTCCCTTTTGCAGAAATGCTAAAACTCAACTACTGTATTTTAATTCTAACATAATTTTTTGCACAGCTGCAACAGAAGCATATCGAGTTTCGTTTCATCACGAAAACGGTTTAAGTCACAAAATTACGGAAACGTTTTGGGGTTAATTTAGCATACATCATGGTCTTGCGCACATGCAGCTTAAATGACTTCCGTTATGCAGTAATCTTTGTGGCAATCGGAGCTTTTGTTGAGGACGAAATCTAGACATTTCGGTACTTTGGATTTATGTATGATGTGTTTGCACAAATCCGCGTTTTATGCAGTGAAACAGAACATTGTAAACAAGCTTTTTCTTCTCGAAGGAGAATTACAGTTTGCTCAGTTAATCACAAAACTATGTCTTTATAACCTGTATAGAATACGCGAAGCACAGATTCAATGATCATCAACAAGCTCAGGTTGCATCCCAGTTTACCACCGCAGTGACCGTAAACAAATAAATCTCGCATTACGAATTTATAATTAATAGATATAGAGCGTATTTGTCAAGAAATAACTGCCTAATCGAGCAACCGCCGAAGTGTTAACGTCAGGTTTAGTTAAACAGGGTGAGCCAGGTAATCTTACACTTTTGCACTTGAAATAAACCTAATGAGAACAAGTGATTATTTTACGAAACAAGAGAATATACAAAGCCATTTACTATAATATTGTCATCACTCTCTTCAGCTTCATAATTTTTAAGCACCACATATTTTAGATTTGTTTTGAGGAATATGACAATGATTATTGTAATATAATTTGACAGAGCTATGGATCTTGACCTGGCACACTTACAGGAAGTACTAAAAAATCCAACCCTTGCCTAAGCAAAAGTTTTCGATGTTATTTGGAATGACATTTCTGGTCATGTGTTTCTAAATGAGGGGTTGCATAGCCGACATGTACAGCTGTCCCAACCTATATGATTTAAAAACGCATTCCAAATGGAAAAGAATGTTTGAAAAAAATGTGTTATCCAAAACATACTACAGAAGAGGCCAAAGACATAAATGACATTGTTAGAGTAAATGGAACTGCGTTTCCTTTTGCGAAATAAATTAATATTTAACTTACATTTCAAGCTATAGATTTTAATCTTTATTTTTCAAAGTACCGTAATTCTCCCTCGAAGATTTACGAATACCTTTACTCCTGCAGTAGCAGACTATTGCTACAACTATCAATATTCTACTATTGCTACATCTACCACACTGTTTGTATTTTAGTAGTAATAAAACATTAAGAGAAATAATTTAGAATTACTAAACGTATGTTGTGAAATGGGAAGATTGTTAATCATTGGTAAGGTTATTGAAAAGTAATTTTACAAATAGCATTTGTTTTGGTATCAAGATGTTGGAGTTTTCTAACTTAAGTGTTTAAAGTTTTAAAGTTCAATATCAAATGAAAGTCAAAATTTGGATAACCATTCTAAATCACATGAATAAGACAAATATTGCATGGGTGTAAAAGTTCGTGACATACATGATAAACAACATATAGACAATAAAACTTGTGTGTTCAATAAACAGTAAATAGTTACCAGATAACTCCAACACATGATTAAGTTTTGCGTTGTGTTAGAATTTAAAATACTATTGGGTCCAGTGTTCTAAATTGAAAAGTGAAAACATTACAAGAGATGTTAAATTAAATATAGGATTTATTAAGAGATAACTGATTAAGAGATAACACAAATTTTTACATAGGTGGTGGTGGTGAAGTAACAAAAGAAAAGTAGAAATAAAATTTTCATACCGAGTTTGACAATGGTAAGGGTACATGAAGCTACGTGGATACAAAATCATGGCCGTAGACGTCAACAAAATTTTCTTGGTTTGCCATTTCACTTGCTTTCTAAGGAGAGAAAAAAATATAATAATTAGTTATTGAAATGTTTGGTCATTTTCGTCGCCCTCCATAGGAGCCTTTCTCTCATCCATTTCTTCCGACATCGTTCGTTCTCTGATAACGCAGACAGCTACTCTCGTGACACCTTCAGATAGTATTTTTTCTCGTCGTCTGCCAACGTCTCTCCCCCTCGTAGCTCGTTCCAAGCCTCTTTTTTCCATTCGCCAAATCTCGTTTGGCGATCCTAGATGGTACAAGACAGGCCAATTGCCCGGCAACCCCAGGAGGAAAAAAGCACACAGGAAGGTGAAGCCAAGTAGTTCGAATTCCTGAAATTGGCGAATAATCGCTGAACCTCCAAGGTCATCAACCTGTCAGCAGAACTAGCCTCGTCGAGAGGTCTCAATCTAGCATAGAAAAAGCCTGCGAGTAAGCAAATCACCCCGTCCCCTCGACCTTGGCGTAGCGTAAGGAACGTTGAAATTACCCTCTCCAGCAGGGTGCAGAAGTTTCCATTGATGACAGATGCTTCCCAGACCACTGTCTGGCGGGTGAAGAAATTCGAAAACAAAATCGTAAATCTTGATTCCCCGAAAGGCAACGTAAAAAGTTTTCGAAAGAATAAAGGCTTTGGTTCTTTAAATACTAATTAATACGAGAGCGAAGAAAAGTACTTCAATTAAAATATAATAATCACGTAGATAAATTTCTTAGGTTTTCTACAACACCAAACACGACCACCATAGTCAGAAAATAAAAATTACTTCAATTAAAATATAATGATCAAGTAGGAAAACTTTTATGTTTTCCACAACACCAAAACGACCACCATAGTCAGAAAATATGGATCCCAAATTTAGCAGAAAAGGGGGCACATTAAAAACTTAATTAAAACTTTAAACACCAACTTGTGTAAACAAAAACTTTAAAAGAGCTTTTAAAAAAGTTGACCTTAAGGGTCAACTTAACAAGAGATTAAACATTAAGCAACCAAGTTAAGAAGAGTATTAACTAAACAAAAATTTTAAATAGTTAACCAACTACCAAAAGTAAAAGAAGAAAAATTAATTACTCAGGCAACTTAAAAATCAGAGTTAACCAAAAGTGTCAAGAAAACAAATTAAATGACAACAATTACTTTTCAACAAGGCAAAGAAACTTAAGTTCAACTACAAAATAAAAACAAATTAATCTTTAAGTCTGAAGCAGAATTAAGTTAGACATTTTAATTCACAACTGAAATATGTAATACATAACACAGATAAAAGCCGCGTTTTTATCCCTTTACTATAAAGCAGCTACATAGCCGCTGCTTTATCGGTACGTAAATCACTTTAGCTGTAAATGAAAAAATGTTTCAGATTATGCATTCATTTCTGTTGTCAATAATGTATATAAAATATCTGCAGTCATTAGTAACTTATTATTATTTTATTTCCATATATATTTAGATCAAGCATTCATGACAGTTATCTCGACAGGAACAAGAAGACAAAAAAAAAAGAGAAAGATGACGGTCTCTCTGAATTGCGACGAGACATTGCCAATAACGCGCTATCTGTAATATGTCTTTCAAACTGTGTCAGTGAGCTTTTTATCATCAACATGTAGAATGAGATATATGTTTTTGAAACCACACGAGCTTACAAGCTTTCCGGGTTGAAATAAAGTGATAGTAAGGCTTTCGTTAGCGAAGGATCTTTGAAACTATAAAAAGCACAGAAAACTTTGCAGTTAGCCTGAATCTCTTGGGTCACGTGATCTGAAGCTGAAGAGGTAGTAAAATTTCAATACTATCCAACTACGTATTGAAAACTGTACATTAACGTATATATTTTTCCATTCATTTACTAATGTAATTTACATTTACTAAGTAATGGAAATTTAATCAACCTAAGCCTCCAATATTTTAACTTGATTAATGGTTTGTCCCATTCAGAAATGTACCTTACATGTTTTGAAATAACGCAGATAGTAATTATAACTCTGGCCAACAAAAATTAATTTTCGTTTCTTCATTAGCAAATGAAGTTAAACTATCTAAAACCGACTATTTGCTTTGACCACGAAAAGCTGTTGAACTCAATCCTTTTACATACAGTTTTTTCCTACATTAATAAACAAGTAATATTAATAAATGATGTATTTTTAATACTTCAGGACATGATTCGTAACAAATCGAGATCTGAAGAAACAATGAGCTTCTGGTTTCCTTTGTCTTAAGAAGCAATAGATTATTTATGTTAATAAATATAAATTATTGAAAATCTCTTTTGTTCCCTTTGTTTGGTTTTTAAAGTCTCTGGGAATAAAGATTAGGTCGTAGATATTTAGTCTGATTAGTGAGAGAGTTATAAGGAATAGCTACAAATTTCTTTGCGATAAATATATGAGTTATAAGTTCAACCGCGGAGCTCAAACGTTACTTCTGCTAAATTATTTTTTCAACTTAAGTTTTGTTTTCAATTTTTAAATTTGTGGTACTATTTTTGTGATGAACATTTTGGGAGAAATCTATATTGGAAATTGAAAAGTGTTTTATGAGAGAATATCCCAACTTTATATTTTCGGAAACTAGAGGTACAAAGCCCAACATGAGTTAATTGCCTAATATGTACTCCAAGACCTTGGAAAGCTTTCGTGCTTCAAATGTATACTATTGCGTTATACGGGTTCGTGGATTTGAGAGTAACCGATGAAAACACGATGCAGAACAATAAAAAGCACAATTTATTTACAAGAATCACTATTTAGAGCACAGTTCCAAAATTACCTTTAAAAGCGTCGAAAATCTACAATAAATACGCTGAAACAATCAGCAACACAGCTTCAGGCTGTAACTGTAAAGGTAGCTTCCCGGCAACACTAAACTTATAATAAACACCGTGGAACAATCACCAATACACTGTCAAGCTATACTGTAAAGGCAGCTTCACGGCAAAGCACTATCTCTATCGCTTTCCGTTCACAAAACTTTCGCGTAGCTTAGCACTCACAGTAAGCAGCTATTCTCACAATGTCGGCTCTCAGAAACGCAGGGGTTTATATAGCTTTTCCTTAGGTTCCACACGTTTCGAGAAATATCTCGACAGGAAGTTATTCTAGAAGCTTCCCGATTGGACCATGGGATATCGCCGATTTGGTCGCAAAATGGGCGATAAAGTCTCCAATCTGGCAACCCTCCCATACACTATTTTATGGCAACCCTAGTGCTATGTCGGAAAGCTTACATACAGGCGCAACCGCTGAATTTTTCGCAACAATATGTTTATGAAAAATACCTGCACTTAGGTTATTGAAAAAGAGATAGATATGAGAACGTTGATTATGAGAAAAGACTGTGCGTTGTGGGGAATGCAATAACCTGATTCTAACAGAAAAAGGTCTTATATGTTTACTTTCAATATTAATTTTTGTAAGTCTATGCAACGCCAGGATGTTCATGCAGCTGTTTAATTTTTTCACAGAACTTACTTTTGGAGCATTTGTAAGTACTGAGTTTCTTTAATGCTAATAAATTAATGATCATTGTACTGAGACTTCACTTTAGGAAAGACAAAGTAATCTGTTGATGCCAAATAAGAGGGTGAGGCATAATTGTGCAACTTATTTCTTTTTATTAGTCCAAAGGGGATTTAGTCCGCGAAAGACTATTGTTTTCGTTTTGCGATTTTGCAGCGGAAATATTAAAAGTCTGAATCACTTTTCGAACTGTTGCCAGCAAATCTTGGAGCCCTGTATTATATTTAAAGAAATTAAATAATGAAGAATCTGCAGAAATGTATGTATATTTCTCTAAATGTGATAAAACAACGGTGCCTGGAGTCATCCAATTTTGAATAACCTATGTTTCCACTCGAATATGCGCATCTGGAAGCCCAAATTTAGAATTTGGAATTTGTTTTATTATCTATTTCATATTTTGTAAAACCTTAATTAATTTTTGATGAACAAACTCAAACGATTTAAAAGCGAGCAATGGCAACACTCTACGAAAAAAAAAGCTTTTTATCTCCAGCGAACGGAATTGTGTATCGGAAATTCAAAAGATAGACTCATCTAAAAATTATTTTGCGATATTGCTGTGGAACTGAATTTTATGGTTTAAGTGCGAAGAACATGATATTTGATAAATAAAGGTAACACACAAAGCTTTAAAAACGCCCCTTTGGACGCAATTTAAAATCTGAAAATTTTCAGATATTTTTTATTTTATTGTTGCAGAAACTACTTAGCGAGAATTTGAAGTGTTAAACTGCGCATTATCGAGCCATCGATTGATTATTTCCACGTCCAAATCTTTGAATTTTATTCAGAAGTCTATTCTTTATGACTTTTTAAAGTATTGAGTTCACTGCCTGTAAGTAAAAAATTGTTTATGATTTATTCCTTTTCGATCAAATATCATCACGAACATGGTCTTTACTCGGGATTTCAGAAGTTTCTGTGGCCATGGTAAACATTTTTCATCCCAAGCACATGATTACAATTTCTTTCAAGAATGATAAGGAAAGCACTAAGTTTCGTGTCTAGTCACAATTTACTTGATAAACATCAGGATTAATATCGTTTGGATCAAATCATGACATGCAGGAATTCGACTTTCTTGTTGTCCTATTATCAATGCATAAGAATTTTTTTAAAGATATTACATGGCAATTTTGTGAGCAGCATCTTTATTGATGTTAATTCAATAAAAGCAGCTGCAAGAAATTCAGTAAATTCAGTTGTCATTCGGAAAGACAGGTAACGGTTTTTCAGCCACGATTATGGAATATTTTCGAAGTTCTCATCCGTTCAATGCACCCATGCCTTGACTCATCAGAAAAATCTTCGTGTTTATCACGAACTCTTCCTAATCAACGAAAAATATTACGTAGTGTTAACAGTGTTAGTTCATTAAACTATACAAAATTTTAAAATTTCCTATCTGCTGCTTTTCCTCTTTGTAGTAAAAAATTAGTGTTCTTTGCTCAGCTTTCGAATCCATGACAACATATATTCACTGTAACAAAGGAAGCAGTTAACTACACAGAAAACTATGTTCGTAAGTAGCCTAACATTTTAGGAAAAGTAAACGGAGAGGTCATATTAATAAAATAAAATTATTCTTTGTGAATTATTCTTTGGTAGGTTTGCTGAAATTTACTAAAAACGTAGTCTTAAAACTTTGTAGAAGCACTATGTATGTGCTCTACAGTTTCTAGAAGTCTATTGTTAATGCAGAAAAAAGTAACATTTATCAATACATTTAAGGCCTATTTTTTGTGATAATCTGATGATAATCAGCGTAAAATTTATTTTTTATTTATAACCAGAGCAAAAAATCAAGTTTGTGCTTTTTTAATCAAGCATCAAAATAAAGTCCAAAATTAATAATTATTCTACTGAGAAGTTGAGAAGCATTTTACCATTTAAAAGATTGCCACTTTCTTTGTTTTTGGATAGTTTTAACCGCATTTAGGAAGCAATTTATTTTTATGAACACAAGGAACCTAATAAATATGGATTTAATGATTTCGTAAAATTACTTTTACTTTCTTGTATATCAATACTCCTACTCACCTTTCGTTCAATATTTTAATTATCCTGTTATGTACTTATCTATATATTACCTAAATCTTCTAAAGACTTATTTAAAAACCTCCCCGAGTTAAACTGTTACCTAGAATAAGATTTCGCATTTGTATTTTCAACATTTCGTACATCTGAAAGAGCTTTTATATTTTATAAATAGTTTCCTCAATGTTTTGAAGATTTAAAATTCAGAGACTTTAACCGAAATTCAAGGAGTTTGAGTGTCCTATTTAATTTTTAGAACGTCTAATATTTTAACATGCATTGTTAAAAACAGAAAAATAACAAATAGAAAATGCTGCAATAATAAGTGACAAACCTAAATACGAGTAATTTTTGTTTATTCAAGTAGAGTATGCATCCATTCTAAACTTAAGACATCCTCTGTTTTGAAAAATAAACGACTTAAGATCGTTGTACTTATAAAAAGGGAATAAATAACCTATCTCCTTATAATTTCGGCACTGAAGGTATAAGGTATTTCTCTCGCCTTCATAGCATGCCTTCGGGGTGTAATGGTCAGCACAGTCAGTCAGCGTATTCGAGAGGTCCGAGGTTCGTGTCTCGGCGAGGGCATTGCTTATTTTTTATGTCCCCTGCTTCAAAAAAAATCCTAATGACTCCAAAGTGGGCCCCAACAGCTGCGGATGATGATTCTCCACCACTAGAATTTAGCGACTGGATCCCGTAGTCCCAGGCCGTCCTTTAAAAGGGGGAGTATATAAGGTATGCCTTCGTGGTGTAATAGTTAGCACACTCGGCGTATATTCGAGAGATCCGATGTTTGAGTCCCGGAAAGGGTAATGCTAATTTTTTATGTCTCTACTTCGAAATACCGTAGTCTCTACAAAGGGCAAAAAATTAAATGAAAAATATGATGCTGAACATTCATCATTCTGCACATTTAATAAAAGTACCTTTTCTCCGTAGGTCTGGCACGTGAAGGGTAAGCAATTTCATAAGCCACAGCACTTAGTCCTTATTCCACTCCCTCAATTCCAAAATAGTCCTTATTTCACCCATTCTCATTTTGACTATCAGCTGCTACTGAAGTTCTAAAGGGAAGTTCTTATTCACTGTACAACTATAAATATAATTAATGGCCATGTGCCAGTAATTACGGCACAGTTTATGGCATATCATAAAATAAAAATCTTTCAAATTTTATTTCTTAAAATTATCCGAACTCATTTGGTGGTTTTGCTAGCTTATTAGGTAAATTAATCTGACTTGTACGTGCAAAGGTTACAGACTTGAAATACGTAGGTCAGTCAGAAAGTTAGTTGCACTCCTTCGTAAAAATTTTCTGTCAGAGGCTAATTTAATGAAACTTTGTGGCAACACTTCAGACATGCACCTGTATCGCGTGACGTAACGGCTTCCACGAGGCAAGTTTAGTTTTTCTGATAACCAGTCTCAAACATGTCTCGACGGCTGCAAATAGCGTCCAGATTGGAAATGCGTGCAGTGATTCGTTTTTGTGGGCAAAAAGCTGCAACTGCACTTAAATTTATGGGCAGTTGCATGAATTGTATGGTGAAAATGCAATGTCACGCCAAGCTATCGCGAAATGGTGCAACATGTTTGAGAATGGACCTACAGATATTGACGACTCTGAGCGAGAGGGAAGACCAGCAACTGCAACAAATTCGGAAATCGCTGCTCGCGTGAATGAATGCATTCTTCCAAACAGATGCATCACGATAAAGAAAATCTCAAATGAACTAGATATTTCTCATGGAAGTGTGCACAAAATTATCGCCGTTCACTTTGAATTTCGTAAAGTTTGTGCTCGATGGGTGCCACGTCTATCGACGGAGGAACATAAAGGAAAGCGTTTTGAAAGTGCATTTGCATTTCTGCAACGTTACCAAACGGAAGGAAATGACTTTTTGGACAAAATTGTGACTGGAGAAGAAACTTGGATTCACCACTTCTCACCTGAAACGAAACACAGCTCGCTCGAATGGAAACATTGCAGTTCCCCGACACGAAAAAAGTGTCGAACTGTTCCATCTGCACGAAAGGTGATGATGACGCTGTTTTTCGATAGAGAAGGCGTGGTGCATACAGAGTTCATGACGAAGGGTCCCACAATTAATGCATCTTCTTATCGGATATTGGACGCGATTTCTTTGCAGAAGGCATCGAAAAACTTGTACCACGCCTAGACAAATGCTTAAATAATGGAGGCAATTACGTTGAAAAGTAGATTTTGAATGTACGTTTAAGATACAAATAAAGTTATTGTAAAATTTCTATCCTGTTTTGTTTTCTTAAGCAGTGCAACTAACTTTTTGACTGACCCTCGTATAAAGTTCGAACCCTGATTTCGTTCGGAAGACTGAAGAATTATGGCTGAAGTTTGAAGAAGATTCAGTAGGAAGGCTGAAGAATTTTGTATTACCAAATGGTTCCTGTGATATATATGCGCTGCTCTAGTACACCATTGACATCAAAGAGAGAGGAATGGTTTTAAGAATAAATAAGCAAACAAACCAAGGTCTCCAGGATTCATTTTCCGAAGTAAAATTATCGAAAACCTGTTGCTGGTTGTATTACCACTGTGCGAAAAAGCAGTAAAGAAGGCAATCCAAGATTCAAAACTAATCCGAATCAAGGTTTTCATATGATATACTTGAATAGATTTATTACGATATTTAAGGATAACTGAAAACTTCTGAGTTAAAATATAGAATTCTTTTCCTCAATTCTAGAAGTCTGTACGCATGGTATAACTATACAGGCAAAATAATCAGTGCTTGCATTTTTAAATCTGAATGAACCAAACAATGTTCCAATATGCTACGTAATATTTGATACAATGCATTCTACAATTATTTTTCTGGATAATAATTTACAGGAGCTAGTTATTTTTTATCTAACTTTTTATGTTTTATTGCACACACACACACACACAAGGGAGAAAGAAGTTCCACCCGAATACTGAATGAAGATTTATAATTTTGCAAAGAATGGTAGAAACGAGTAGAAACGAGCTTGTTTTTTTATGTATTCCGCTAGTATAATATTAGAATTAAAAAAATTAAAAATTTGAAAGCTTTATATTACGCCTAAAGGAGCGTTTTTTAACGTCTTGTGTGTTACCTTCATTTATTAAATAAATGTTCTTCTCACTTAAACCACGTAAAATTCAATTCAACAGTAGTATCACAAAATTTTTAAAAACAGCATATCTTTAGAATTTCCGATAGACAGTTTCGTGCGCTGGAGATAAAAATATTTTTTTTCCGTACAGTGTTGCCATTACAAAATGTGAAATAGATACTACACTCTTAGAAAAAAAAACGAAGCTCTACCACGCACCGAGAAGATATAAAGCAAATTGGACACAAATTGATATGCATACAGATTTCGACGGAAAATGCAAATTTCACATTTTGGCTGCCAATGAATGAACCGTTGCGCAACTGGCAAGATATTTAGGAGAAGAAATTAAAATTCCAGGGCGTAAATTCTTCACGAATTTGTTCTAGGCAATTGTCACGGCACCAAATGTTCTGGTACCAAATGTTCTAGTGTTATGGTACCAGACGTTAAATACTAAGTGTTACAATTGAAACCTGAAATTAAATAATTTGCCTACAATAATATCAAAACCAAAACTTCATTGCGTTGTGTTAACTTTCCCTTAAAACTAACCCGAACAACCCCTAAGACCAAGCAGGAGTACTGGTGTTAAGAACATTCACACAAGTAAGTCATCATAAGAAAAACTCTGAATCAATTATATATATATAACCAAGGATATTTATTGCAGCATTATAAGGAAGACACGCAATCTATCAACTTTAAGTTCTAGATCTATGGTACCAGGGTGACAACTATTTAAAAACAATGCATTTAGAATTAATAATATATGTTGCTATTTTCAGATATGCACCGAGATGAATTAATCAAAATTTACACCGTAAAAATTAATATTAAATTTTCATATGCAGTTATCAAACTCTGCTGGCCAGCATAAAATACACAGGAATTTAATGAATCACCGAGCATGGTGTCTTTACCAATATTGATAGAGATTACTTAGTTCAAGAAATTTCCTAATTTACTCAGGTAAAAATTACATACATCAATTTAGCAGGCAGTTAGAAAATATTACATACTCATGTAGACCCGTTGGAGAAAAATGATTACATTTATTCCTACATTCAATTACTCAATTAAAGGTAAAGTAGAATTTAAATTTTTAATCGTTCCTTAATTTGCAAAAGTTAAAGTTAATTCTCAACCAAAAATAGTAACAACTTAAAGTAAAAAGGTAAAATTTAGATAAGTTAACAAATTTAATATCCTGTCTTAATTCATTATATATAAATTTTAATTACATTCCAAGTTAA